>APFE030476274.1:6176-20618 GCA_000404065.3 Pinus taeda | reverse complement strand
GGCACAACAACCCAAATCTTATATGTCCATAAACCAAGGGCTTCTAAGCCCCTAAAAGTGTTGTTTCATACCCTAAAGGAACAAGGTCAGCTGATTACATCATCTTCTAGAAGTTCTCCATAAAAAACTGCTCAGAACTGGTTAAAACTGGACCATCTCACCTGCTCCATGGTCAAGGTGTGATGCATCCCACCTAATGCACACGAGGGGTGCGATGCATACTAAAAATCCCTTTTATGGGGTGCGATGGGTAAGAGTAGACAAATGGTAGAGACAGTTTGCAAGGTGGATGATCATGGAATCGTCCAGAAACTTCTCCTGTGACACTTGCCTCTCTGAATTCGCCCAGGGATGAGTAAGAGATCATGAAATCTCCAAGTGGAACTAAGAACTATTAGAGAAATGACACTAATAAAAAACCCAGAAGCTGACTCACCCACCTGCAAACATCTATATATGGATCCCTCATCCTAGAGATCCAGAGGCTAGGATTTTGTATCTTGTAAGGAAGTGTTGTTGGTTTCTCTGTGGAACATCAAAGTGTTGGGTGATCTAGCTTTTCATGAGGTGAAGAGGGCTTTCATGCTGGGAGGATGGCGCTGGGTCAGACCAATGGGTTGTAATCCTCTCTTCTACTTTCTATCAGTAAAGCTATTTGAGTTTTCCTCCATATTCTTGGATATCTCTGAATCTTGTATTGATATATGCATTTGTATGGTTAATATATATATGATCCTATATTGTTTATGATTATAGATCTCTATGCTCTGATGGTATTATGCTACTTTGACTCTACATGTGTTCTTTATAGGGGGACAAGTGAGGAAGGAGTGGCAAAGATCTATCAAAGGGGAGAGGAAACAAGCAAGGAGCCAAGCAAAAGACTGAGGCTGGTACTCTTTGCTTCTCTCTCATCTATTTCTCATAAAGGAAAACATAAGTGACTTAGTTTGTTTGTTTCTAAGATAGCTACCCGTCTTAGTGGGACTAACAGCTCTGAATGGACACTAGTTTTCTCGATAACAAAATGGCGACTCCGCTGGGGAGTGAGTAGCTTGTTTGCTTGTTTCTAGTTTGTTTGCTTTATAAACTATAGACGGAGCATGATGTTAAGCCAGCTAGCCTTCAAACTGCTTTTGCTATGCAACTAAAAAGTAGATAAATGCTGCTTCAGTCAATCTTCGGGTTAGTTTATGAATTAAAAATTTGACTTGCAAACATCCTAAGTGCCCTAGTGGTGGCTCAAGTAACCTCATTACATCAGCCCCTATGTTTTGTATTTACTGACTATCATTAGCTTAGCCTAATCCCTAAACTAAGCTGCAAAATGTTACCAAAAACCAAGCCCAGTCTCATCTCTGGACCATCGCACTGTCTCCCTTTGACAGTCTGGATGCATCGCACCTCCCATGTGCTGTAGGTGAGATGCATCCCTATTTCCCTGTGTTACAGGTGCGATGATCAGATAAGACTATTTTTGCCTCCAGATTTTGGTTTTTCTTCATTGTCTTTAGCTTTATTCAGGAGTTTTGTTGTCTGTGATCAGTATACCACTGTTGAAACTTCCTTCCTTTGCATTATTTAGCCTCCATTGTACAAAGAATTGTGAATGTTTTTATGTATTTTTCGCCATTTACAGTTCTCCTTTGCAAACGGTAGCTTAATTGAACTATCGTCTTTTGATTTGAAAGTGTCGCACGTGTCGTTTTCAGTCAAAGAAAAGAATCCTCCTCTTTTTGATAGTCGATTACACTGTTACTCTTGTATTTGATTTGAATTAATAATATTTCAAGTGTCAAAAGCAGTTTTCAATTCAAAATCGCAAAGTGTTGTCCTTGTCTTCCTTTCTTCTTTTGAAAAGAAAATTGTTAGTACTATCACTTTGAAAGAAAAGATAGTTCAGATTTGTACTTAGCATTCTTTTTGTCATTCACACATAAGAAAGCAGAAAACAAATACATGCATGTGCATTTGCATTTAGACTGCTTGTGGAAATTGATTTAGGACAGTGCGTCTTAGTGTGTGCTCTCTGCTCTATGTTGAAATAATTTCACTTCTCTTTCCTTAGTAGCTAGGATTTTCATTGCAAAAAGAGAAATAAACGACTGTTTATCATCTTAGATTGCATATTTAGGAGTTGTATATCTACAACACACGGTGAACCTTAAAGGCAAACTTTTTAAGAAAGATCAACTGTAAAATAAATTTCAATGAACATAAAAATGCTTTGGAACCTAACACACAACATCTATAAGTCTAGGGTAGAGATGTTTTCCAGTGTCGTAAAGCCTAGTAACTATCGCTTTCATCGTAGGTTGGGTGATTCCTCCTCTTTGAGATGACAAGTGCCAGTACAGACTTGTGCTCCCATGTACCGTCGAATATATATTGGGAGACCACAATAGGCTATATCCTTTATCCTTAGGAAGCCGTGTCTGCTGCCCTATCGATCGTAATGCACTGAGCACAGTATTCAGGAAGATTGACTGCCGTATCGTAAAAAGTATTCTGCAGTTTTGCGATTGGTTTGGTAATCCCTCTGTCTAGATTTCCAGAGTAGTCACTTTCATTCCTTTTCAGACTCATTAAAATAAAATGTCCATTTGAGCACTTGTTACTTTGGGCTCATTAAAAATCAAAGGTGACTAGAGTCATCTTTAGCTTTTCTCGACTCTTAAAAATTGAAAAAGCAAGTTGTGTCGAAGTGTCGTAATTTTTTTTTTAATCGGAATAACGTCACTGTTCCCTCATTGATCTTAGGTTGAGAAAATGGAGTCAACCAACCAAGGATTTCCCCTTGGGGGAAATCCTATTCCTTTCTTCTCTTGGGGAGATGTTGGTGCACCTCATATGGCCACATTGTCCCTTCCAGGACTGACAATTGCCCTACCAGTATGGATTTTCTCGACCTTTGTCATTCAAAGTGTTATCACTCAGGTTGTCCCTAGGCTCCTGTAGGGATACGGCCGAGGTAACCACAAACCAATCTTTGGATTGCAGGTTCTAGCCCACCTGCAATCAGAGAGGGCTCTCTCTTTTTGATTCAACTGTGTTGTTGGGGATTTAGGCTAGCTATTGAGTTCGAAGATTTGGAATTGAGTTTGGATGGAGTTTCATATGGAGGGAAAACATTTTCAAGTGGAGAGGCAAAGCATGGTGCAGAAAGTTTCAAACCATTGGGCGTGGAGTCCAAGAGTTAAGCTGCTGGTGTGTTTTCTTGGTCACAAGATAAATGTGAAGCAAGGTAGCTGCATATAACACAATCTTCGGGCCTAAAGAGATGAAATGGAAGCTGAGGGATGAGAGGAAAATAGAATCTCTCAACATCTTCAAAGAGGGAAAACTAATGAACTATATCCATAAGCAGTTAAGAATTCATGGATAATTGTCACATGTGATGAATTAGGGAAAATATGAGCCATATGGAATTCATTTTTATGCCTAAAAACAGATGACAACATGGAGAAACAACGGAAATTGAGCATAGAGTGTATTTAAACAAATTCTAAGCTAATCTTTCTTTCCGTTGTTTAAGAACGTAATTGATGAGTGAAAACAGAGACAAGAAATACTTATTGAATCATGCGACAGCACAATAATTTCACAGTTAATCTTCAACCATTCAAACACAACAACATTTCATCTTCCATACTCCTGAGCAATCTTTGATTATAGAAAATTTCCGAGCATACAGTTCAAGTCTCCCTCAGAGCCTATCAACCCATAATTATAAAAACAACCAACCACTAATACTTCTGCCTTAGCAACATATATAGAAGTTTTTTACAAAAAATATCCCATTGGGAAAATATCTGGACATAACTGTGTCCAGCTACCCTGACATGCTTAATAACTATTCACGAAGAAAAACTTGCCTAATAATCACTGAGAAAGTAAATGCATTCAATTAGACGCTGTAGGTATCCTGATTGTCGTTGATATCTTGGATTGAGAAAGTCGGTCGACGAGCATCATTTTGATGGGTTGTTCTGGATGTTGTGTCACCTGCCACCTGTTCAATTTTCCAAAATGCTTTTCTGCGCTAATTCCATTTGTTTAGCTTTGGACTTTCCTGATAGAAAAAAGTGGTATAATGCAATTTCCTCACAGAAGCAAAATATGTAGACAATCGAATTACTGTAGGATTTGGAGCAGACTTTGCCACCAATCTTCCGGCAGTAGATGATGTTTCCTTAGTTTGAATAGAGTCTCGTCAGCTTTTGTATATGCATAATAATTGGGCCAGACAGGAAAGAGATGCTTGATTTCATGCTCAATGTAGAATAGATCTTCAAGTTTATTGTATACACTCTGCCCTGTGAGAGGAGTTGTTTCTTCTGCATTGCTCAATGATGCAGTGATTTGGTTCTGTACATATGTAGGTAACCTGTATGCATACTGCTCCTGCTTCAATAATTTTCCCGTGCTGGTAACTAGGCTGGGTAAACCTTTTCTTTGTAAATCTGCCATCCTTTGCCTGAAGGCCTGTACCTCTGTTTGCATTTCTTGGCACTTTCTTTCTATTGTCTGGACAAAGTTCCTCATGGTGAGCACCTTTTTGACTCTCGCAATGGTTTCTGTTCTATTCTGAATGTTCAGTGCTGTCAGCTGGTCACCAGTACGAGTGTTCAGAAAGTGAATCAATTTATTGGCTAGCTTAGGCCTGTCTGCCAATAATGCCTTGGCCTTTTGAGTTTCATACTGAGCTATCGCCATCAAATCTATTTGGTCAAAAACGGTTTGAATTCCTGTCCATTGCTCCACGAGGGACTTGCCAATATTATCCCATAAAATTGTTTTAATCTGAACCAGGGTCGTATGGAGAGTAAGGTCTTTCTCTAAGGCCTTTATTTTATTTTTTAGAGCCTTTATTTCCCTGGTCTTCTCGGCAACTGTGATTTTTGATTTATCATAGCTAGTTTCAATTCTGGCTAGCTTTTCTTTGGTTTCCCTCATTTTTGTCATTTGAACTTCGAGGGCCTTAATCTCCTTTAACATGGCTTCCATGCCCAAATTAGCCTCTTGTGCGGTTGCTGCTGCTGTTACTGATGTAGTTGCTGTAACTGAAACCTCTATAGCTGAAGTTGAAGCTGGTGGAGGCGCTGTTGTAGTACCTGCTGGAGGGGGAGCCGAGATTATTGGGGCTAATGGAGGGGGTTTTAAAGACAAGTCAGGTTGCTTGCCTTGCAAATCTTCTTCCAGTGCTTTTTCAGTGTCCAGTATTCTATGATTCATTCTCATAAGTAAAGTGCATACATCCTCCATTTCTTTTTGCTGTGCTACTTCAGCGGTTTGAGGATGAAGAGTTGGTGGTAACTTTATTTGTTTTCTGAGGGCTGCTAGGTCCTCTTCCTTTTTCTTGATCAAGGCTTGTGTTCCCTTGGGATCTTTGGGGTCATGTCCCATCTCTATTATGATTTCCTCAAGGGATTTTATCCTGTTATCTTTGGCCAATGATGAGGCCTTCTACAATTCCAACTGGGCAGCGGTATTATTCAAGGAGTTCTGTAATCTATGAGCTAGCAGGGCTTTATCTGCCAGAGTTGAGTGTACCATTTCCCCCGTCTGCTTATGTAACTCAATCTGGTCTATAGGGTGTATGTCCTTAGACAGGACTTCCAGATTATTTCTGATATAATCTGCAACTGATTGTGGTTGCTGCACAGTAGGTTTGAAATGACTTAACGTTATTTTTCCTGCTTCCATGTCATAGGCTGCCATCAGCCTCTGTTGATTTGTAGGGGCCATTTTTAACAGTTGATTATAAAGTTGGAACCTTACTGGTTCGTTCCTAGCTTTAATTTCAGTAAAGGCCTTTTTGATGTCTACACCCCTTTCCGTTTGCTTTTTGGAGGATGAAACCTCCTCACCTGGTTGTCTATCATGCTCCCGCTGGAAGGAGCTAGCTGATGTCTCCATAATAGGAGGGAT
The DNA here is from genome assembly GCA_000404065.3 of Pinus taeda. Classification (NCBI taxonomy): domain Eukaryota; kingdom Viridiplantae; phylum Streptophyta; class Pinopsida; order Pinales; family Pinaceae; genus Pinus; species Pinus taeda. The sequence goes on along the minus strand of APFE030476274.1, from coordinate 14,687 downwards.
TTGCTGTCCTGAAGTTCCCTCCCCCCCTAAGTTTCCAAGCGTTTCCTCTGAGATTTATTCTTCAGCATAGGGATTTAACCTCTGCCTTTTCTCTCCCTGCTGCTCAGTTGGTGTACCTATGGCTACACTCTCTGCCTGGTCCCTCTTTTTACCTCTTTCCTCCTGTTGAGGAGTTGGTAGCACGGGAATTTCAGGTGCTTTTGCATGTGTTGAGGGACTTTGTTCTGGGTTTCTTTCTTGATTTAGTGGAGGCTGCTCCTCCATTGTACTGTGTCCTTTTGAATGCTCTATTTCCTTGTCCTTACCTGCTCCCAATATTGCTCCCCCAGCTGGCTGTGGTGAGGCAGTAGCTGATGTGCTCGCTCCCACTGGTTGGGGCTGTATTGGGCAGACCTGTGGAACACATTCCAGGTCAATTCTTTTTTCAGCTTCTTTCATGTCTTTCTCCAATCTTTCTTCTTCAGAAATTTGCTCATCAACTAAAGAACCTTCTACCCATTCGGGTGAATTTTCATATTGTTCTATATGAGGGATTGGCTTGTGCACATAGCCTGAGAGCTTATTTTTTACCCTCCTAAAGCTTATGAAGTGATGGGGGTCATATGGTGACCAGTAGAAGCTTTGTTTCAATAGCATATCTTCTCTCAACATTCTATCTGCATCTTTCCAGGCTTCTTCCCTTTTGTTAAAAACAAAGGGACCTAGTTGAGTTCTGATTTTCAACTGTGCTTTCTTATTTTTTCCATGGAAGTGAACTAAGTCTGCATGGCTAAACTTCCTAAAATATTCTAAAGAAAAAAGCCTCATGGGAACGTATCTTGGTAGCCTATAGGGAGGCAACTCACTCCCATAAATTCTAATAACTGTATGGTTTTGGTAAAAGTACCAATCACCAATGTTGTACTCCTTGGAAAGATGCAAAATCCTTTGCATTTCGGCAGTAAGTCTGGGAGGAGGGGTCTCCAATAATAAGCAAGTAGCTGGGTAAATGAAGAGGTCGATGAACTCACAATATGTATAGGGAGAATGTTGGACCCTATGAAAGACCGAAGTCCAGAAGACTACAGATCTCCTTTCTCTCTTTGAATCAAATTTTCTGAGAGGGATTTTGAAACTATCAGGGTGATAAAATGGCAGTAGGTGATAGATGTAAGAAGTGTATTTGAAGACCCTTTCCCTGTCCATCATCATGAATTTCTCGTGCATTTTGTTGGCTATGAATGTGGCATAGTCATACATGATGGCAGGGGGCTGCCTTGGAGTAAATATGGCCAATAATTGGAACACTGTCTCATCTATGAACTCCCCTGTCTTACATCCTAAGATGTATGAAATCATATCCACCATGAGCTTGCCTATCTCATTTAATGAAGCCTGATGATACGATGGAGGATGGTCATTTTGATATCTCGGTATCATGAACAGCTGATTAACTCTTAGAATCTCTACTTTGGAGAGCCTTGGACCACTGTCAATCAGACTTTTTAGGGTAAGAGGAACCAAGGACTGAGGAGGATCATAATTCAACATTTGATTGATGGATTGAGGAGTGATATGGAACAGTACTGACCCATCTGGTCTGAGGATTGCTCTCAAAGTAGGCTCATAGAGAGAATGACAGAGATGAATAAAATCAGGTAGCATATTGACTTCTGGGAGATAATAGATAGGCATACTGGATTGCCAAATTCCCAGGGGATCAACATCATTTTTATAATTGTTCTTGAATTGGAAAACAGTCAAGAGGTGGGATTCAAGTCCTCTCATATCCTCAATCTGGAAATCTCTGTCAGCTAGAGGTATCCAGTCCAAATTCATGTGTGGAGCATTCAAAGGAGCAATATTCAGGGCAACTGGGACCTCCATGTCGTATATGGCTTTGATGGAAGGGAAAAAAGTACAGATAACAACTCGAGGCAGGATTTTAGGTTCCACAAATAATACAATAAGCCGAGCTGGTGATTGGATTTCGGATTGGCGACACAACACGGAATTTATGGGAAGCAGAAAAGTGACAGTACTCCTAGCTAAGTGCTTAAACGAGGACAGGTCAGAGCAGAGACCCAGCGGGCCGTGAACGTAATGCGAATGGGAGGAGTACTGAATTTCGCCCGGGAAACCCCAGTTCGCGGATAGGAGAAGAAACTTTGGCTTTTCTTTTTAGGAACGGAGGCTAAACCAACGAAGAACAATATAGCTGGGCCACTCAGCTGAATAACAGAGGCCTCAGTACCTCGTGGGTGACCATAAATAAACAGAGGGGAGGACTAATCCTTTCACGTGAGCTATTGGCTCAGGGCTACAATCTGTGGGGAATGATCAGCTCATACGATAGGTGCCAAATAATGGGTGGCTGGCTGGAACAATTTTACAAGCTAAAAACCAGCTTTATTTGGAATTCGGAGCAGCGAAACATTAAAAGAGGATTTTTAGGTAAATGATGGGTAAATACCTGTTATGAGGGCGTGAGAGGCACTTGTCAGGATGAACTGAGCGGTCGAGACGAGCTGTGGAGCCAAATTTGCAGGTTGGCTGGCCGCTGAAGTCTTGGGAGTGTAAAAATCGCATGCACGTTGTGCTTGTGGTAAAAACAGAAATGCCCTAAAATAGTCGTTTTCACGACTTTTAACCCACTTTCGAGAATTTTGGCGCTTTTAGGACTTTTTGGAATTTTCTGAGGATGACGTCATCATGACGTAATTTTGTTGGGTAGTGAGTACAGAAAAATGACGTGGCAGCTGACGTGGATGCTGACGTAGCAGCGGACACCGTGGCAAATTGATGACGTCAGCAGATGGCTTGGCAGTACGGTGGGGTGACGTGGTAGTGACGTGTGGGCGGAAGGGAAAGTGGTTTTGAAATGCATCGGACCGCCTTGGGTACGGAGGTAGTATTCGTCAGGGGCGGCCCGATGCAATCGGAAAACGCCATGCGTCCCGGTGTACGACGATGCGTCCCGGTGTATGACGATGAGGGCCATCGGATCAAGAAAGGCAGATCCGAGGGCAGGCGGGAGGGGGAAAGCTTGGAGTTTACTACAAATGCGTGCGCGTTATCATATGAAATAATCGCGGCCGAGGGTGGTTTTTCAAGTTTAGGTTTAGGTTTTAAAGAAATGTTCGGGCTTTGGTTATTTATCAATCGGATATTGATAAAACCCAAAAATGGAGCGGAGAAGGGTTAAAAGGTTATTTATTCGACCAAAGGTCAAACAAATCTCGGGTTGACTCGGAGGGATTAATAGTTGGCCCCAGATGGACCTACTATTTTCCCGACTTTGGTTTATGTGGCTATAATTGCCAAGGGGTGGGATATTTATTATTTATAGGATGTTGTATATAGTCTCTCTTAGAGTATGGGTAGGGAACACGGTTGTAAGGGTCTACATAATAGAAATTAGATGTTAATATGAATTGTGAGAGATGGCAATAGACTTGGGAATGTTGAGTTTATGAATTAAAACCTCAAGGAAAGGGGAATGAATGGTTTTAGATCGATATTGATATTTACACAAAAAATGTGGCTTCTTTTCACCAAGTCGACTCAATTGTCAGTTTGTTTCAAGTAAGGAATGAGGTGAAACTGGGTTACTTGAGCAGATCTCAATATTTTTAGAGGAATGTTAGTTAGATGATTTCATGGGGGAAAAAGGAAAAGGAAGTTAGTCATTTTTCCTCATTGCACTGCCAACCAACTGCCAAGGTGCCAACTTAAATGTGCTATAGGTCCTTCTTCTGATAAACCAAATGGTAACACCATTTTTACTTTTGCATCGATGCTATCTTCCCAACCTAGCATTTTCCTTGACTTAAATTTGAGTGTACTCAAATTAGCAACCCCACATTGTGCCCTTTTTCTTTTGACTGCCCTCCTGTATAGACCCACCCTTATTTCTTTCAGGGGCCCAGATTAAGAAATTGGGCACTTTTGTTCCTTTATCTATTAAAACCTACCAAGATTAAACCATTTGTACCTCCCCTTGGATGAACTCTGAGTAGCCTGCTTTGCTTGGTGACTTATTTTAGCAAATATGGAGCATTGCAGCATGCCAAGTTGACATATTTGGCCTGTAAAATGTCAATCATGAAATATGAGTAACCTGCTGCAGTAGGAGGCTAACACAAAGCACTGTGATTCCTGAGCAATCAAATCAGCAACCATATGATACTAGAGTTACCCCCCAACCTTCTATTTCATTTGTTTCTCCGTCTTCTTCTTCCTCTTCGCTTGGTGAAACTAGTAAAACTAAAAACCAAGTAACTGAGAAGAAGAATAAAGGGAAGGAGAAGAAGAAGAAGAAGCCAATGACAAAAGGGGGCAACCAAGCATCGTCTAGCGAAAATCCACACACTGCACTGTCCAAACCTAAATCTCCATGTGGCATTTGCAAAGGGGATCACTATCATCGAGATTGTCCTTGCATCCCATGGATCTTAAGGGATTGGTCTCCCTTCTTGCACAATTTGGTGTCCTCAACCTCTAACGATCATGTTGAAAGTACACCGTCAACTAGTGAAAAAAAAGTCAATGGACAGAAAGGAGGATCTAAATTTCCTTGTAGGCTGTGTGAAGGCGATCATGCCATCCACCGTTGTCCCTTCCTAGACGAAGCTAAAAGAGTCTTGGATAACCGACCTGCTTCACTGCTATGGCTTCCTCCTGGATACAAGAAACTCTTGTCGAGTCCATCACTAGTTGAAAATCCGTCTGACACACCTTTGTGGTCGGTCGAAGCATCTATCATTGAAGATAAACCCTATGAGTCCACACAAGACCAAAGTCAACAGGTCGAGACGGTAGTCGACCCAGTCTTGTCTTCAGAAGGTCTACTTCAGATGATACAGTCACCAAAGAGAATGAGAACGACACCATTCAAATTCTTTTCGTAAACACAGACTCCAATGAACATGGGGGCAATCTACCCGTTCTTTTACCACAGGAAGGAAGTTCGTCAGAGGTTTACTTGGTAGTTTATTCGGTCCCTCCTCCAAGCAACCTAGTTGTTTCCTTCGATTGGAATCTACTAGGTAAACCCCGTCTACCATCTAATGTACCATTCCGAATCATAGTGCAAACTTACAAAATGGTCATGGTTGGTACTATCATAGATGAAGGGGCTTCTATGAGTATCCTTTCCTCAACTGCTTGGAAAGTGCTTGGTTCGCCGTCGCTTCTGCCTGAGATGCGAAATCTGACAGGCTTCGACAAAGGAACCAGTGGACCATTAGGGATCCTTCCAAGTTTGCCTATAACTTTGAGAAGGAAAACTGTCTACCTGAACGTAATGGTATTCCAAGGACCTTTAGAGTACAATCTACTCCTTGGGCGTGACTACATTTATAGCATGGGAGCTATTGTTTCCTCACTCTTTCGAGTGATGCGCTTTCCGCATGAAGGAAAAGTGGTCAAGCTCGTAGACCAGCTTTCATTCCTCGGTTCACACATAGCTAATAGTCAAGTGCCATCGCTAACTGGTCTTTTTGCAGAAGGAATGTCTCATCAATCTCCAGTCCGTCCACCTGATGAACGCGAGTGATTCGGTGATTATGACTGAAACCCAGGAGGCATGCGCCCTGGTCTGCTTCGGCAGGAAAACCCTAGATATAAGGTAGGTTTCTACGTAGGAATATGACTAGTTTGACTATCCTGTCCGTTTAGGAAAATGGATCGGACTGGAAAATGATTCCCTCGTCAAAGGTTATGTGATTGGGACTGAAAATAGTCTCCTTTGTCCATTTCGATGGACATCGCCAAGGAAGTGTTTTGTTTGCAATGCGGATGGAGAAATCTTGCAAATGCGAGAACTTTCATATGGTAACCTGGAAACTCTACTTCTCTATACCTGGGGGCATGTAAACCTTTTTGAACGCGAGTGAAAAGTGACCAGTGTAACTCTAACCCCATAGTTTTTACTGACTTCAACTACTTAAGTTAGGTGATTGGTTTGATCAACCATTCACCTTTGCAAGGGCCAAATGGCATTGACAAAGTAAATGAAGATTTTTCCTACCTAACCCCAGTAGTTAATTAACCCCTAGGACAGCAGTTGGTCGTTCCTAGCTTGCATGCAAAAGGCTCCAAAGAAAAGTTGCAAATGGGGAAAGCTCCCTAAAAAATGAACCTACTGATGAGACATCCTTATTATACGACTGACACGAGCAGTTTTACACGAAGTTCAAGCTCATTAAAAAATAAACCTAGCAATGAGCATATGTTCCACCAGTGTTTAAGCTCATTAAAAAATGAACCCACCTTTGGTAAATAACCATTACAATCGCATAATCATCAACTTTTGAGCCTTGGTTGTGTTCTTACCATCACCTTCACTCTTTTTTAGCCGATCATACGCCTCCATTTGATTGTTTACCCCTTTTGAGGAACAACTGCGACGAGTGATCCTATTAGCCACCTTCTATACACTGCCGTGATTGAAAAGTTCCAAACCTTACCTGGAACCAGCTGCTATCCGAAAACATCACTCGTTCCTCAATAAACGAGTCTCCTTTAAGCTCTTTTCATCTGAATCATAAAATATGAAAATATTGCCAAGCAAATTGATCTCTCCATCCTGTTAAAGTGATTGGAAGTGCCATCCCTCCTCTAGATTTTAATCTTTTTGGACCTGAGGGATCATTGCACAAAAAGATTGAGCGCTTGTCTTGTTCGACTCGTTAAAACTATCGAAAAGTGTTGGGTTGTGTTATATTCTTTCCACATAGTTAACAGGGGGTTTGAGGGGTACCCGTAACCCCACTTTATGGGGTCTGGGGCAGCGCCCCGGAAAATTTTGGTTTTGGACCCTATGTTAGGTTGGCCGGACCCACCTATGGTTTTGTGCATGATTTTCGCACATGCTTTTTGGACGCGATGGTTTTCGGTCCATGGTATTGGATGTGATGGTTTTCGGTCCATGGTTTTGGATGCTTCGGCATGTATAAATATGTATTGTAACATTGAAAGGAATATAATGAAAAACCAAGCTCGTAGTCCCGGTTTGGGATCCAGTGGGAAATCTCTGTGTATACGTGTTTTATGTGTTATGCTCTCTCATTTTTATTTTTTCCTGTGATTTAGAATTCGTATGCAGGTAATTTCTGTACGGGGTTAAAACCTACATGCATGGGTAGGCTTAATAGTTTTGGCTACCAAGTTGTCTCAAAAACTTTAAGTAGTGATCAATGCTCCTCCTTACTGGAAATTATTTTTTATTCTCATGGATCCCTTCCCTATGTGGTTGTCCCTAGTTTCTTGATACTCATTTTTGTCTACCTCTTTTATATTCGACTTGCTATTTTCTGGGCTCGAAAACCTTCAATGATGTGTTTTCTGCAGGCAAAATCAACTCTCCATCTATGCAGGCAGTGTCTGCGTGGGAGCGCTACACTCAATACAAAACGGGCACCAAGGTGAGATGTGATGAGGAGGAAGGAATTTAGAAACTTGTGGGAATCTATCTAAGTTTGATAAAGCCATTAGAAACGAGCAGTTAGGATAGGGCAGTATACTTTCTCTGAATCTGTAATTTCCCCCTCTAACTTTCTTATAAAAATATTTCATAGTGAATTTATTACTGAACGTATTATTTATTGTGCATCTATTATTTAGTGAAGTTATAATTGAACTTATTATTTAGTGTGCATTTATTATTTTTTTTTGTATTTATAGTGATTTGATAAAAAAATAAACACACTTTACTAATTCTATAACTATTGAAAAATTTAAGTGAAATTTCCATTACAAAGAAACACTATAAAAGTGATAATTATCTTATGAAACCAATTATGTGAAAACCTTATGAGAATATGAAGGAGTATAAGATTTTTCTTAAACAAATAAGAGTAAAAGGAAAAATGGGTAGGTCATTAAGAATTGTGGACTATGTTGTGGAGTATGAGACACTCTAGTCATTAAGTATTGTGGACTATGTTTTCTCCTTTACATTGTTGTCACTCTACTCTTCTCAGTGATTGCCTTTCTATGAAACATGAATTGTTATAATAGGAGATGATGCATTGTTCTTTCTTTTGGAAAGACTATTAACACATTTTCTTCATCATTAGGTTTATATTTTTTTTAATTTTATACTTTTTATATAACATTATAGTGTGTTCTCATATACTACTAATTCCATCCAGGATGATGATGGTGAGTTGATGTGGTTTACAATTGAACATGCAAGTTATAATTAGTTGTTACCTTGTAGCAGCATAACCTTCCTATACTACAAACTCCTTTTGAGGAAGACAACCCTTGTTGGAAAGAAATAGGAGAGTGTGATGAATAATTTTGTTCATACACAATAGGCATTACTTGAAGTGCTTGATGATGTTTTCAAAGATGACAACTTTTTCCTCAACCAGCACACATAATCAATTTCTATCTATAATGATTTAGAAATGTACCTCCTCTTCTTTAAAAAAAATTGCAAATATCTAAATACCATAAACTTGATTCTAGTATGGTCTTCAATGGGCCTTTCTTGTTTAGCTATTTTTTTAATAAAATTGGAAA
>APFE030476273.1:68328-82721 GCA_000404065.3 Pinus taeda | reverse complement strand
CTGTATTATATTTTATTAGTCATTAACTCTTAGTTTTAGGAATAAATAACAATAGTTTAGGTTTTATTAGATAGCATAGGTTAGCATTATTTTTCCCCCAGTGTTCTTTTTTGCAAGAGGAGGAATCCAAAGGCTAAGGGAGCCTTAAAACCCATCGAGGATGACCACACCAAATAACTAGGGCTATGTGAAGAGCTTTGGTCTGCGTCACTTATCTCTTGTTGACTAAAGTACATAAAACCCACATCAACACTCTTATAAAGGATATAATCATATGTAGAGGATCTGTCCAATTCTAAAGTCTAACTAAAATAAAGTATGTGTATACAAATTTTAACTATCTTTTTAATAATAAGCAAACGTTTAAATTTTGTTAGTTTTTAGGGATTATACCACTAAACACATTAGAAGTGTGAGCTTTTATTTTTTTTATTTTTCTTATACGATTATGTCCACTCAAAACACAAAGTATGCATAGCGCAAAATGTTTACATTAATCCTACATTCTAATTCCAAAAGTGTTTTAATTCCAAATCAATGAAGTTACTTATAACAATAAAAGTGAAGTTTAAAAAATTTATAATGAATTTTGATTTATGAATATTTAATGTAGTTATATAAATGAAATAGTTGGTAAATGATAAAAAAGATTAAAAAAATTTTAAAAATTATCTAAATTATAATTTATTTTTAAATTATGATTACTATTATTATTTATAAAAAATTAATTATACGAGTTAAACATATATAAATTTTAAAATATATGTAACATGATTAAACATTTTATAAATATAAATAGACTTTAAGAATACCATGGGCCAAAATCATGGTTTACTAATGCAACATGCCCCAAAAACCATAACTCATGTTTATATGACACATGTTCATAAGACACTGTTTATTTAATCAATTTAATTAAAAGACAAAACATACAACTACTTTTTAGATAAATATCAACTTTTGATCATTGACTACTATTAATAATATTATCAAAAATTCCATAGAAATTAATTCCCAACATAGATCTAATAATTATTGATAGTTAAATTAAATTCTAAAACTCTTATTCCAAAAGATACTATGAACTTAATCAAATAAATATGGTTTGTAATTATCAATTGTTTTACATTATTTAAAATATCAACTTATAGTGATGTGACTTTTTTTAAATTAGTCCATAAAGCTTTAAATTGATGGTGAATGAGTGTATTATTAAGCAACTCCTTGCTAAAAAAATGTCATTGATTTAAATCCTAAATAATTTAGCTCCTACCTATCATAGATCTAATAATTATTGATAGTTAAATTAAATTCTAAAACTCTTAGTCTAAAAAATACTATGAACCTAATAAAGAAAAAAATGGTTTATAACTAGCATTTGCACCAAATGTTGCAAAAGAAATGATGTAAGGCATAAATTGAGGAACAATCACTACATGGGAATGGGCAAATCTAAATGAGATGCAAATATGTAACAGAAATGAAATTCTTCAATTATGCAAGTACGCTCCTTAATAGCATACGTTGTGTTGGGTGCCAAATTATACATTTCCGTTATTGAAATTCAACTCGAGAATATGGTAATATGGTCATATGTTTATTGTGTTTTCTATTTTCCAATTTTGGTCTGCCAATCATGTACACGAGCTTTTTTTTTCTTATCTTCACAAGATAAGATAATGCATGCCATGTATGTTTAGGAACATTTGAAATCTTCTCAGAATTGATGGAAACAATAGATGTTACTATGGAAAAATTAGATGAGTCCAAATTAATATCACATGGATCTTTTGATGAACTAATAGTTGTCCCTAAGCTAACCTTAACTGACAACACCTACAAGTCATTGCCAACTCCTGTGTTTTATGATGCTAAAAAATAACTTATAGCCTTATCTATTACTAAAATGGTCCTCCATCAACAAAAGGAGCATTCTACATCTGCAAGTGAATGGATTTATTTTGATTTCCATCACTCACATGGAGGGGACTGCAACAATCATAGTTGTTTTTCTCTTCAGAAAAATATACAAGATGAAGACAACCGCAAATTGATTAATTTTACAAATCCTTCTTTGAAAGTGACTTCAACTTTTTTGAATATAATGGAGTATTTTGATAAGAACCAGGATAATCAACCTGAAAATAATGGTCCGGAGCTCTCCGAAAGTGTTGGTGTATCAGATATTCCAAGGTTCAAGTCTGAGACTGTTCTGGGTGGGGTACCTAACAACATTGACATGAAAACACAGGATAATCTGCAAAATGCACTTCAGTCAACAACTAAGAAGGTCTCTTTATTGTTCAACTCTATGTTTGTATCCAGTGATCTATCATTTTACTTGAATGTGAAAAGAAGTTTTGTAATATGTGGAGATCCTTCAGCAAAAGAAACAAGTAGCATGCAAAATTCTTTGCATACCGATCTCAATGAATTCTCAAATACTATTTCATTGGAATTTTGTTGTCAAAAGAACATGATACAACTTCATCATATTGAGATTTCCAAATCTATCATAGACATTATTGATTGCATTCAAACGGATTCTGAAATGGTTTATGAGTTAGATAATGAGCTAAAAAGAATAGTACATACATTTCTAGACCTGAAAAAGCTTTGTATTCCACATGTTAATCAGGTAGATCTAATGAGTTTGATCAAGGACAGGGTTTCCCAAATAGGTTCCTTGAAATATGATACAACTTTGAGAGGACTAGGCACTATGCATATATTATAGAAGACAACTTTTGATGTTTGTTTCTAAGTGTTCAAGTAGCATATCTGTATTTGATAGAGTTGGTTCAAAGCATAGAATTTTTGGAAGATTATATAAAACTGCCCTATTCTTTGCTTAAATATGCCTTTCTTGACCATCAATAAGCACTTTGGATGTAACAACACCAAAATAGAGAACTTTTGGAGGAGAGTCTACCATGGACTTCATTTCCATTTTCTTATATATTTGGTTAGATGTACCTAAATTTTTTAACGCATATATAATTTTTTTCTAAGTTCTAATATGATGCTGACAAAAAACAAACAGATAAATCTGATGCAGCCTTGCACCAATAAGTAAATGGTGTAACGTTTCAATTTAAAACAACAGCATTGGTCCACAGTTAAAAAGCCTTCAAGAGCCATCCATTTCCTCCAACTGGCTACCTCAAACATCTTATCAAGTGATATGATACAACCTTGGCTTTTACACCAATAGGTATAACGATGTAATCATTCAGTTAAAACAACAGAACTTGTGCACAGTAAGACAGTAATGAAGGGTTATCTACTTTCTCGAATTAGCTACACCATTTTTTTAGCTGTTGAAAATGCATCATATACCCATTAAAAATCAAAGAGATCTGGTGATTGACAAAATATTTTGTAAAAAAAATACTTGTCTAGATTATAACAAGCAGATCATTGTGTACACAATGGATCACAAAAAGTCCATTTGTAAGGGAATAACAATCTGTTAACTTGATCAAATAAGGGAAAGGGTACAGGGTCATAGAAAATGTGGATTCAAGCTGCTGCTGTAACGTTTTTGAGTAACCCACTTATTTTGATGATGTTTTTTGGTTTTGTCAGGATATTTTTCCATGAACAGGATAAAAAGTTGCTATAGTATTTTTTTTAAACATTTGTTAAATAAAATGCTATAGTACTCCATGCACCTGCCATGCACCTCAGTTTTTTAAAACTAACTTGTACTTGGATGTAACAGGTTATAAATCAGAATTGGAAGACAAAAGGATAGTGTGTGAATAAGTTGAAATACAGAAAACAAAAATAGAAGTAAATCAATTTTTCACATCATATGTAAAAGAACTTATATTCATATCTAAATGAAACATCCAACTCCCACATAAACTTTATGTAATGGATGAGCTCGTATACTCCCTGTCATTAAAGGACAAGTAATGATTTCTATCATGGATGCCCCCCCTATATAATTTAAAGGTTCTCCGATTGAGAATTCCACAAATGGATGGGCTCTCAAACACTCTGCCATTAAAAGACAAGCAAACCATTTATATTAAAAATAAGATTATATGAGTCAAAAAAATACTTATTAGGATAACAGTGATGTGGTACTTATTAGGATAAAAGCCAGGCAAACCATTTATATTAAAAATAATGTCGTATGGAAGAGACTATATCAAAGCGAGCTCTACTTTGGCTCTTGCTTGTTATTCCAGATGAAGCAGCCTTCAACAGGATGAATCATATGCTTTAGCATCCAACATGAATTGTTTATAGGTATTGACTAGACAACTTTCCTTCTTTCACAATATAATTCTATGAAGGGAAATATTTGTGAGCTAACTTCATGCATCAATAGCCACAAAGGACTAAAGCACTGACTTCACTCTATTTTAGATTTTGTTTATTTCAAAACTACTAACCTATAAAATCAATAATATGGAATGAGCTTCATGCTAATATTTTATCATTCATTCCTGCATAATGCTTTGAACCATCATTGGTCTCAAGAATGTATATGAGAGTCCAATATTTGATGCATTGTTTTATTTGAGAGAAGCGAGCTCTTCTCTAGCTCTTGCTTGTATTCCAGATAAAGCAGGCTTCAACAGGATGAATCATCTGCTTTAGCATCCAACATGAATTGTTTATAGGTATTGACTGGCCAACTTTCTTTCCTTCACAATATAATTCTGCGAAGGAAAATCTTCTCCCTTGAAGTATCTGTCTAGAATATCCTGTGTTCCAGCTACATACATTATCCGAAGTAGAGATTTTATGAACAATTAGTTAGAAAAATCTCAAGAATATCTATGTACTTTTTATGATTCCTATTTTCTGCTTCCAAATATGACAAAAATGATGAATTAATGACAGCATTAAAGATTTGTGCAATGGACCATGACGCAATATAATTGACTTTTTGAATTATTTATGAGGTACGTTTGTGAATCAAAGAAATTGCTAGAAACAAAGGGGTGAAATTGGATGAAATCTGACACTTGGCCATCTATTGTAGTCCCAGAGATATGGGGAGTCATAGCATGGTTTGGCATGGAGCACCATGGATGATCTTTTGGAGCAGATTGAGCAAACCAAGAGTTAGCATTGTACCTGTTTCCATCACTGCAATTGGTAGTTAGCAATGTGGTTGTTTCCATCACTGCAATTGGAAAGCTAACTTGTTATAACAAACAGGAACATAGTTTAGAAATTTAAAACATAGAAGAATTCATTGTCTTTTAATTGCCTCCAAGAATAACAAAAACACTGCCAAAGCAGAAAAATACAGTTACATTGTTTTATTAGTTACATATCATCATGCTCTTTCTGAATCTGAGATAAATGTTTGATGATGGGACTTGTATCTCCATTATTGACATTGGGAAGTAAGAATTACATGGTGTTCTACCTCCTTTCGCATGGTCTAATATAGAACCTAGAAGTCCACAAATGAAGTGGAATCCCATTTACCAGAGATTTACCCAAATACTATATATTCACCAAATCAGACAAACAATGACTTGAGTATGGTTATAATCAAGAGAAACTTCAGTAATGCTTTCCCACATAATGCTTTCCTCAATAATGCTTTGTCTTCATAAAATCTTCATCCATGACTCTAGTCATTAACTAGGATTTTCAATTCATGTATATTCAAATTGGAGCCAGCTTTAATCAACCATCTAAGCATGCAAACATTGGCATAAAAAAGAAGACGAGCTTCTGCCAGAGAAAAGGAGATCTTGAAGCATACAAGTCATTATTATCTCAAAGCTGCTTGTGACTCAACAATAGCAGACTTCTGGGCCCTAAGGGTTAGACTGAGAGGACAAGGCTCAGGGGGTTAATGCTCCCGCCTCAACTTGAATTCACAGACAACTGTTCTGTGTGGCTGGGCCTCTCCATGGGACCTAGGGTTTATTGTGGCAGCCCAATGGACTCAAACCCATGCCTAGTGGGTATGAATACACTCAGTTATTGATTCCCTTAATAGAAATGAAAACAACAGACTTTCCTGCAAGCCTCATACCATACCATAGAATGGGCCTTACTACAAATGGCCAAAGCCTCTAAGTCTGTGTTTCAGTGCATTGGACAATGGGATTTTTCTCTCCCCTTGCATGCAGTTATGATATATAAGGGGGCTTCTATCTTTATTCTAATTAACATGTTGACTTTGTTCCATCTGCATCTATGTTCCAGATTTATTTGCTTTTTAATCAGGCCATCAATAGGGGCTTACAAATTTTCATGCATTGTTGCCAGCAAGACAATTGCTATTGTAGTATAGTTGTCATGCTAGATGGCTTACTTTATTCTTCATCTATCCATATCTAATTATCAAAATCACGGATTTCGTGTGCCTACTTTAATGAAGTCTCCACCAGTGGATGAGTCACACTGTCTGTACAACATTCTTGAAGGAAATCGGATGAGAAATGGAAAGAGGACCTTAAGTAGCGCAAGAGAAATGCAATGGTGTTTTGTATTCCTAAGCCTATTCAGACAATGAATAACGCAATGTGGAGAATTTGATTCCAACCTTCTCGATGATCTTTTGTATAGAATTCCTAATTATTGTGAATTGCAAGTGTTTTCCAGATAGGAATAGCTTGTAAAAGATAAAATTCCATCACATAGTCAAGGAAACTCATTTGGTAGTGGTCCAAAGTACCTCCACAAAGGCTCTGGTACTTCATGAATTTAGAGGATGCATCTGGGTTTGCATGTGATCATGTTCCAGCGAAATGTTACAATTTGTTTTAAAAATTTAAACCAAAACAAAAATCTTGCATTGCATTCAGAAGTACAACTCACTTGGCCAAGGGAAGAAGTTAGAAAGTTTAAGGAGGTAAGCTTCCAATATGTAAAGAGATAAGGAAATATGGTAGCAGACCTATTGGCTAATATTGCAATAGAGGAGGAATAGAAGGATCAGACCTAAACACAAATTCACTGAACTTAGTTGAAGGGGAGTGGACGTCAAGCTTCAAAAATTGGTCCAATCAATTGCAATGATATTTAGGAAGTCTTTTATCTAAAGTTCATTTTTCTTGTTTCAATCCCCTAACTTCAGAGGCATTTCAGAGGCCCGGTATTCCCCAACATTACTATGGGTTACAGTCCAATCATGTAAGCCTTTGTAGAAGGACCTGTTTTAATTTGAGAATTTATGAGAGAGATACCACATAGAATTCCAAGGTTGAAAGTAGATCAGCTTAATAATTTCAAAGGGTGGAAAAAGCCATGCAAGGCTATAAATTTAATAAGAATACTCATGCCGAGCTCAAAGAGGGATAAATCTTGTTGCGCAAGAATTGTAAATCCATGAGGAGGAATTTAGAAGGACTTGTTTTAATTTGAGAATTTATGAGAGAGATACCACATAGAATTACAAGGTTGAAAGTAGATCATCTTAATAATTTCAAAGGGTGGAAAAAGCATGCAAGGCTATAAATTTAATAAGAATACTCCTGGCCAGCACAAAGAGGGATAAATCTTGTTGCGCAGGAATTGTAAAGCCATGAGCAGGAATTGTCACGGGAGCCAAGGAATTTGCTAAGAAGTGCAAATTGGTGGGGAGAAGAAATGCATATGTAAATGCCCAAATAATAGTAAAGAACAGAAGACACCAGAGGTAGGAAGGGACCCAAGAGAACGATCAAACAGGGGACAAAGAGGAAGCACCAAAGGAGCAATCTATCTTTCCCAATTTTTGAGTATCAACGAAACATGGCCTATCAAGAGAGGCTTCTGGAATAAACTTCCAGGTTCCAGGAGGAGAGATTATGTAGAAAAATTAAGGAGGCAAGGCAAGTTGTTTAGGCAGCCTGGAGCTGTAAGACCTAGGAAAGTCTAGGCCACAAAGAAATACCTTCTTGATGGTGCAGGATGACACAGGAGGTGCACTCTTTGGTTGGAAAGGGATTTGACCTAGAAGACAAGGAGAAAAGGAATGTGGATAAGTATTGTTCACCCTGTTCAGTTCTTTTGCTCACAATCTTCCAGGATTGTTTCATACAACCTTTCATCTATAAAACAAAATTATGTGGAACAGAGCACAAACATATCGATCTGTAGTTTTGGAAATTTTGAAAACAACTTTTAACGACAAGCCTCTCGAATGATGTTTATCATCACAGCTCACCAGACTTGAAAATTGCTTTCAAAATTACCTGACAAAACTTTGTAACCCATTAGTAATACGGAAGAAGCCTAATGTAGAGCATAAAGCTTAAGTGCACACTCAAAAAAAATAATTAAAAGTATTCTTCACCCCTATCCCTCCAATTTCTAAGTTTTCAGGTTTGATCCATACAACCCTTGCACGTTTAAAACCAATTATGTGAAAGGGTACCTATCCTTTAACCTCTAGAATGATGTTTGGCACCGAAACTCATTTTTCAAAACCGTGTTAGCATACCATCTACAACTTCTCGCCAAAAACAATGACCAGTGCCCTATGGAACACCCTAAAGTAATATTGTTTGACAAATTTCAAAATTCACTAAAATTTATTAAATGCACCCAAAATTCCATGACTCTAGTCATTATTATCTCAAAGTTGCATGTGACTCAACAATAGCAGACTTCTGGGCCCCAGGGGTCAGACTGAGAGGAAAAGGCTCAGGGGGTTAATGCTCCCACCTCAATTTGAATTCACAGACTTAATTGTTCTGTGTGGCTGGGCCTCTCCATGGGACCTAGGGTTTATAGTGGCAGCCCAATGGACTCAAACCCATGCCTAGCGGGTAGGAATACACTCAGTTATTGATTCCCTTAATAGAAATAAAAACAACAGACTTTCCTGCAAGCCTCGTACCATGCCACAGAATGGGCCTTACTGCAAATGGCCAAAGCCTCTAATTTCGTGTTTCAGCGCATTGGACATTGGCATTTTTCTCTCCCCTTGCACGCAATTATGATATATAATGGGGCTTCTATCTTTATTCCAATTAACATGTTGACTTTGTTCCATCTGCATCTATGTTCCAGATTTATTTTCTTTTTAATCAGGCCATCAGTAGGGTCTTATAAATTTTCATGCATTGTTGCCAGCAGGACAATTGCTATTGCAGTATAGTTCTCATGCTAGATGGCCTACTTTCTTCTTTATCTATCCATATCTAGTTATCAAAAACACGGATTTCGAGTGCCTACTTTAATGAAGTCTCCACTAGTGGATGAGTCACACTGTCTGTACAACATTCTTGAAGGAAATTGGATGAGAAATGGAAAGAGGAACTTACGTAGTGCAAGAGCAATGCAATTGTATTTTGTATTCCTAAGCCTATTCAGACAATGAATAATGCAGTGTGGAGAATGTGATTCCAACCTTCTCGATGATATTTTGTATAGAATTCCTAATTATTGTGAATTGCAAGTGTTTTCCAGACAGGAATAGCTTGTAAAAGATAAAATTCCATCACACAGTCAAGGAAAATCATCTGGTAGTGGTCCAAAGTACCTTCACAAAAGCCCTGGTACTTCATGAATTCAGAGGATGCATCTGGGTTTGCATGTGATCATGTTCTAGCGAAATGTCACAATTTGTTTTAAAAATTTAAACCAAAACAAAAATCTTGCATTGCATTCAGAAGTACAACTCACTTGGCCAAGGGAAGGACTCAAATCCATGCCTAGCGGGTATGAATCCACTCAGTTATTGATTCACTTAATAGAAATAAAAACAACAGACTTTCCTGCAAGCCTCGTACCATGCCACAGAATGGGCCTTACTACAAATGGCCAAAGCCTCTAAGTCCGTGTTTCAGAGCTTTGGACATTGGGATTTTTCTCTCCCCTTGCACGCAATTATGATATATAAAGGGGCTTCTATCTTTATTTTGATTAACATGTTGACTCTATTCCATTTGCATCTATGTTCTAGATTTATTTGCTTTTTAATCAGGCCATCAATAGGGGCTTATAAATTTTCATGCATTGTTGCTAGCAGGACAATTGCTATTACAGTATAGTTCTCATGCTAGATGGCCTACTTTCTTCTTTATCTATCCATATCTAGTTATCAAAAACACGGATTTCGAGTGCCTACTTTAATGAAGTCTCCACCAATGGATGAGTCACACTGTCTATACAACATTCTTGAAGGAAATCAGATGAGAAATGGAAAGAGGACCTTAAGTAATGCAAGAGCAATGCAATGGTATTTTGTATTCCTAAGCCTATTCGGACAATGAATAATGTAGTGTGGAGAATGTGATTCCAACCTTCCCGATGATCTTTTGTATAGAATTCCTAATTATTGTGAATTGCAAGTGTTTTCCAGACAGGAATTGCTTGTAAAAGATAAAATTCCATCACACAGTCAAGGAAACTCATCTGGTAGTGGTCCAAATTACCTTCACAAAGGCCCTGGTACTTCATGAATTTAGAGGATGCATCTGGGTTGGCATGTGATCATGTTCTAGTGAAATGTTACAATTTGTTTTAAAAATTTAAACCAAAACAAAAATATTGCATTGCATTCAAAAGTAACTCACTTGGCCAAGGGAAGAAGTTAGAAAGTTTAAGGAGGTCAGCTTCCAGTATGTAAAGAGATAAGGAAATATGGTAGCATACCTATTTGCTAATATTGCAATAGAGGAGGAATATAAGGGTCAGACCTAAACACAAATTCACTGAACTTAGCTAATGGGGAGTGGACGTCAAGCTTCAAAAATTGGTCCAATCAATTGCAATGATCTTTAGGAGGTCTTTTATCTAAAGTTCATTTGTCTTGTTTCAATCCCCTAATTTCAGAGGCATTTCAAAGGCCCAGTATTCCCCAACATTACTATGGGTTACAGTCTAATCATGTAAGCCTTTTTAGAAGGACCTTTTTTAATTTGAGAATTTATGAGAGAGATACCACATGGAATTCCAAGGTTGAAAGTAGATCAGCTTAATAATTACAAAGGGTAGAAAAAGTGATGCAAGGCTATAAATTTAATAAGAATACTCCTGGCCTACTCAAACTAAACTAGAATCTATCTAGTACCAATATTTATACCTCTTAGCACTTATTAAATCTGGATACAGGATAGATCTAATCAGGTTACATTACAATAACATTTATGGAAATACACATGCATGTGTGTGCAAGAAATGGAATACTCTGTTGCTAGGCTGTTACTGCATAAAATGAGGAGGAAGAGGATTGACCCTCTATTGAGGAAGAGGATTGACCCTCTATTGAGGAAGAGAAAATTCGAAATGAACTGGCTGGGTCGCTAGGCAACATGGAATTTGTTGGTGTAAAGATGTACTATTGAGAAAGCATTTCGACGACCTAGCTCATGGAAGGTCTCATATCATTTTCTTGCTACACACAAAGCAGTGTTGTTTCAGGACTCTCTCCACCTCCTCCAAATCAAAATCTCCATGCATCTTAGGATCCACTACTTCCTCCATCGCTTTCCCTTCCTTCATCATTGTTGACACCCACTACACCAAATGTCCATAATTTTGGACTGCTAAACTGGATAATGAGCTTCGTCCAGTCACCATCTCTAACAAAACAATCTCGGAGCTATAAACATCCACCTTGGCTGCGATTGGAAGATTCATTGCCCAATTTGGTGCTAATTACCCCGTGGTGCCTCTGATTGTGGAGAAGGAGAATGCCTGATCTCTGTCTACCAGCTTTGCTAACCCAAAGTCAGAAACCTTTGGACAAAATTTCATGTCCAAAATTATGTTTTGGGGTTTCATGTCATAGTGCAAGATCCATTCCAAACACTCTTCATGGAGGTAGGCTAACCCCTTGGTCGTGCCCACTGCAATCCCAAATCTTTCTTTCCAAACCAAAACTCTATCATCGGTTTCTGCGAACAAATACTTATCCAGAGACCCGTTTTCAATGTATTCATAAACCAGCAGCCTATGATTTCTTTCTGCATAGAAGCCAACCATACGAACCAAATTCATGTGATGGACTTTCCCAATCATACTCACTTCTGCCCAGAACTGCTCATGACCTTGGGATACTCCTTCCAGTTGCTTCACCGCTACCACCTCACCATCTAGAAGCACCCCTTTGTACATAGTCCCAAACCCTCCTTCCCCAAGTTTTACCGTGAAGTTATCTGTCGCTTTCTTCAACTCTACAAAGATGAATTTCTTGAACCCCCCAGGAATCACTGAGTAACCTAGACGATCCTAGCTAGGAACTTTATGTTCTATAAACATATACCGCCATCCAAGTATTATGCAGACCAGCTCTTCAACACCAAATGCAATTGCAAACCCTAGCGTATATTTGACAATGTTGCCAGTCTTATGCTTCTTGTATTGGCCTGTCTCTGTCACAGTGGTAGTAAAAGTCGAACAGTTTAATGGCTGAGTTGCACTGGTAGAATTAGAAACAGAAAAATCATTGCTGTAAACTTTGATATACATGTGGTTCAAAGTACCAGGAGATCAAAATCCATTGGCAAGTAAAGCCTTAGGGTAACAAGTTCCGCTGCCATCCAATGTGTAGGCAAAAGCTTCACATTTGTTGTCATTCATGCACATAAATTTGCAGTTTTCAAATGTGCTCCCAGTTTGATAGTAACTTAGGTCATAGCCATAATAATCTGTATGTGGAAGATAAACAAGCTTTAGACTCGACGAGTTCAGTGGTTTATTGCGCTGGCAACCCTGGAACCAATCAGTGGAATCATTCCTGTGAAAACCAGGGGGGTAGATACATCTGGGAACAGGGGTGTATATGCAGAGACCGTTGATACCACAGAAGCCATGAACATTACATTGATCAGGAAAAGTCATCCAAACAATATTCCATGTACCTATCTCTTCCACCAAGTTGTAGAGTCTGAGGTTTCCAACCATGTCCAGAGTTAATCTTCTCTTGGGGCCTTATGCATAATCTGAGGCATTAAAGGTAAAGTCATCGCTTGACAGGAAAATACCTAGGCTATTAAACACCGCTTGGCAGCTGCTATTGTATGGGGTTCTGCCATTCTAAAAGTTTTGCAAGTAAGGTGCAGGCCAGTAGTTGCTTGTTATGCCCGATCCCTCGAAACTTAGTCAAACAACGTTGTCACTATCAAAATACAGGTGATAGTAGCCTCTGTTAAACGTGGTATTCCCTTTTCTGGATATTAATTGCCCTGCATTATTATTGAGGGACTGGATTGGAAGAAGAGTATCGATTGGATACTGGAAGCTTTCCCACAGAATATGATCTCCTGAAGAGCTGTGTAACACCAGATTTCCTGTTTCTAGAAGAACAAGCTCTTTGACATTCTTTTTACTGGTGTTGGTACTCCACAAAACGCTACCATCTGCATCCCACAGAGCAAGGTTTCCATCTTTCTATAGGTAAAGATGTGACTGCCTTCCGTTGACAGGTACTTCTCTGTTAGCCACCCAAGCCACTGTTCGGTCGGGTGTGTGAGTATACCATATGGAAAAAGCATAAGCATTGTTGCCCACTCCATAAAATCCAGCAGAGAAAGTTTCATTGGGAGAAATCAGGCAAGTTGTGTTCTATTCAAAAGTGAGTGAAGAACCCAGGCTCAACTGATCTTTTTTAGTGGTGCACTGATTGTTGAAATTGGGAATTCCATAAACAAGCCTGCAACTGAAGAGGAGAAACAAACATGTGACCTGGGTACATAACAAACGCCAGCAGATTCCCTTTGGCGCTTCCATTATGGCAAGGCTGAACCCCAATCTGCTCGAAACAGACGAGGGCGACTGTTATTTTGGCTGCTGCAGAATGTCTGAAACCCTAATGAATTAGGCAGGTCGGCATACTTACCCTAATGAATTGGGCACCTGTGTTGTTGTTGATCATCTGAGTCTCAAGAAGGTCGTGACATCTTCAAACCCATTCAGAGCAGAAGATTTTTGCAGTTTCTGAGTACCAAAGGTGTCATCCTTTACATTTAACAACTATCAAAGTAGCATTGTTCTTACTCTAGTATTACACATGGCATCTTAATTAGACAAGAATAAGGGCGGGCGGATGAAATCGTAGTCAAAGTTGTTTAGGGCATCCTTACACAAGCAAGAAAACCAGTCAAAAAAAAAACCCTAAAAGCAGAACAAAAGCATAAGAAACCTGGCCTAGCACTCCTTCTCCTGCAGAAAAATCTGCCCTGTGCGGCCCTCCTCATCCTCCTGGCCCTCCTCCTACAGAAAAAGCTTGTGCAGCAAACGACGGAACGGTTAGGTAGACGGACGGGTTGGGATGGGCTTAATTAATTTTTTAAATAATAATTGTTTTTTAATGTTCTAGTTGGACAGCAGATAATTGTTGAATTGTCTAACAATAGCTCTGACGGTTAACATTAGGACATAAAGGCATTTAGGGGAGTTCATTTCAGAGGAAAACGGCTTACGGCGTAATTATTCACTGTAACACTTCGTAATACAATATATCTATCTATATATAT
>APFE030476273.1:38251-67662 GCA_000404065.3 Pinus taeda | reverse complement strand
AGGTTACATGTCACTTTAATCCAATCAACGCGATGTGTAAATACATGGAAAGGGTCCTGAATAACTCTCGGTCTTGGCATGAATTAAGGGAATTAATTGGCACACAAGAATTCCTGCACGACTATCTAAACCAAGCCCTGTAACAGTGCCACCTACCCACACCTCGGTAGAGGTGATGGCTCCTCTGTTGGGGCGATTAATGCAAAGGTAAGAATGTTATGCTGCATCTGCTCCTCGCAGGTGACTTGATAGGGGCATTTACCCTGAGATGAAACCCTAACGTGACTTTTCATCTCATTTTGCTCTGCCTGAGAGGAGAGGAAATAGCTCTGATAGCGCATAGGGTAAGAGCACTGGAGAGAGGGTTTACCTCTTCCGTAATGAGTGCTTATTTGATTTCAGAGGCGAATGATTGATGGCAGAGACAAGGAGGTAAACTTATATAGGTCTACTCTTCTAGTTGGGGAAACGTAGCTACCTTATTCCTTCTTAGTTTTAATTCGATATTTGATACAGGTATGGTCTGATGGATGGTTTGGAACCCTTCTTCAACACCGAGAGCTGAACAGAGATGAGCTTCTATCGCCGAAGTCAGTTTCTTTCTAAATTCGAGCACTCCTATAGTTTATGTCTCTTCTTTGGTATGTGGTGTAACACTTGCTGTTTTCTTTCAGGTATTCGATGCTTCAACAGTGGCGCCTATACCCTCAGGTATTAAATTACTCATACATTTTTCATTATTGTATTCTCCCTCGTTATTCAAGCCGAGGTCTACTTCTAACAAGTTCTCTAGTTGCTTCCACAGGTATGGCTCGAACCTATTTTTGAGGTTGAAGAGTCTTTCAAGAGGCACTAAACCCAAGCCAAGTTGTTCTGCTATCTACAGGTTGGTTATTTCGCCTCGGTTGAACGTCTACTTGTTTGAGTGGCTTGTGTCTACTCCAAGATCAAGTGGAAGGGTTGTTGGCTCTCATCGTAGTCAAACCTTCACCACAATATGAAACCCGTGAGGATTTCCTTAGGGAATGAAGGTTTTAGCAACTAGATGCTTTCGGTTGGGGTTTACAGTCGGAGTTTAAAAGAATACTTCTGTCTATTTCCTTGAATGGTTTAATAGCATGGTTATGGCATACATTGCCCGTTATGATTCTATGAATTTCTTTTTTGTCTGTATTAAATGATGGATAGGTTATGGGCCGGGTTGCCAAATCTTGGCCCTTACCCCATAGGTTGTAGAGACATTTTGTTTGAAGTTTTGTATGTAAACTATGTAAAGTGGAATGAGAGAGCCGAGATTTAGTACAAAGGAATATTTAGAATATATACATAATTTTAGTTCTTGAATTTCTCAGTGGTTTTGATACTTTTCTTAATCGTGGTTTTGTCACTTGTTCGTGCGTTGTAATAAATCAATGAATGGTTTAGTGTGTATGCGAGTCTTAATTTATTCAATGGTATTAATACCAGTATGTAAATTGAAATATGGAAATATACTCAGTCTTTTCATGGACATATACATTTATCTTGGTCTCACTCCTGTTTTACCACAACAATGCTATTACAGGAGGTTGTGGACCTTCTCATTTGGAACACGTCGTTAATCTTGTTTAATTATGTTTGGGAAATGTATAGTTAGTTTAAGATAATTTCCATTCCAGGTTATTTACAGTGTAACAGGTTATGGACAGAAACTGAAACTCTATTACCATAATAGTAGTAGTTGTTTTTCCTTTTATACAAAAGACATAAAATGGGTTCAAGATACTATAATACAATACTTTTCTTCCTTTTACAACAAATATTAAGTAGGTTTAGGATACTATAGTACTGCTAGGTTTAGATTAATTGTACAAAGTAACTAGAGAAAATACTATGCATCATTTTATTTTCTACGATGAATAGGTCTAGTATTCAAATATCTCCATAAATGAACAGTATCTAGCCTAAGACAAGCAATGAGATCATTACTCCTGTTACATACCATTTTAACTGTCAGAAGTAATTACAAGTCCTTGAGTACTTATCTGTTACAAGTGTTTGTTCTGTGCAAATCAACAATCCTTTTGGAAGGTCTCACCACCCAGCAATGGACCTGGCAATCAGATCCAAGTTCCCCCTCCAATCACTTCCCGCTCCTAATAGATGAAATAAAGAGAGTTGGGTATCTTGGGAATCAGGACTACTGTCCAACCTCAAGTCCCATACCCACTTGACTATTTGCCATAAAATTGAAATCTTCCCACTGGTATCCCAATCCAACTTAGGGAGAAACTTCCACAACCCCCTTGCTACTCTTTCCTTTTCCCTTTTGGGAAAAGTGGTGGCAACTGTTTCCAACTGCTCCAAGAATTGTTATAATTGTTTTTCTTTTCTTTTTTATTCTCTTTTATAATCTCCCCAAAGTATTTTAAAATAATACATAACAGTATTTGTTCTGGCTATTTTAGGCCCAATAGTTTGATAGTAACAAAACATAAATGAAATTTAATCTTGGTGAAAATAATTCATGATATCTCGTTGTATGTTACAGCTCCCTCCCCTTGAGAGGAACATTGTACCTGGTGTTCTTTCTCTACGTAAACAGCTTCAGATAAGATTTTCGCATGACCTCCTCTTCCTCCTAGGTAGCCTCATCCGGGCCAAAGTGCTTCCATTGCACTTTAACTTGGATTATGGCTCGCCTCCGTAAGGTGGTTTCTCTCCGATCAAGGATACGAAGAGGCTCTGCCAAGAATTCTCCCTCGGGTTCTACTTGCACATTCATATTATGTTTTCAGAACATCAAAAAACAATAATATTTTAATCATATTTATTTTCAATTATCATTACCTGAATACTCTCCAATTTAATAATATGTCGAGGGTCATAAATATATATTTTTTAACAAGGACACATGAAAGATGTTGTGTAGTCAGATGTGGCCTGGTAGTGCTAGTTTATATGCCACCGACCCAATCCTTTCCAAAATTTGGAAAGGCCCACAGTATCGAGGTGCCAATTTCGCACAACCTTTCCACTGCAAGGTGCTCTTCCGAGGTTTCATCTTTAGATACACGTGATCATGCAGCTGGAATTCTTTATGACTTCTCTTCCTGTCTACATACACCTTTTGCCTATCTTCTGCAGCTTTTAAGTTCTGACGAACCTTCTTAACGGTAGCCTCCATATCTTCTAGCATGTCAAGGCCCAACGCCAATTTGTTTTTTGAACTATTCCAATCCGTAGGTACCTGACACTTTCTCCCGTAAAGTACCTCGAAAGGACTCATACCCAGAGATTTGTGATGCCCATTATTGTAGACCAATTCTACCATGTGGAGGTAATCCTCCCATTTTTGTGGTTGTTGCATTACAAACATACGCAACATATCCTCCAAAACTTGGTTTACTCGCTCTATCGGCCATCTGTCTGCGGATGGTAAGTTGTACTGAAATGGATTTGGGTCCCCAGTCCTGCAAAAAGATTTTTCCAGAAAGAGGATGTAAATTTTACATCCTTATCAGAGATCACCAATCGGGGTATCCAGTGTAGCCAAAAGATTTCTCTCATAAATATGTCTGCAATCTCTACTGTTTTTTAGGTGGATTTTACAGGGATGAAATGAGCACTTTTTCTTAGCTTGTCCATGACCACCATGACTAATTCGTGTTGATTTTTGGTACGAGGTAGCCCTGTAATAAAATCCAAAGTTATGGTCTCCCATTTCCATTCCGGAATGGGTAGTGGTTGCAACAAACCCACAGGATGTTGATGTTTTTCCTTCACTAACTGTCACTCTAAGCATTTAAATAAATATTCAGACAGATCTTTTCTTAAGCTAGGCTAGAAATAATTTTCCTTGATTGCAGAATACAATTTTTGGTATCCAAGGTGGGGAACATAAGGTTTCCTATGAAACTCATCAAGCAACGTCTGCTTCACGGAAATCTAGTTAGGAATATAAATAGGATTTCTAAATGTTAACATTTTATCATAATTAATTGCATACTCACATTGCTTCCCTCTTTCCTGGGCTTTAGAAGCTTGCTGCCATAAGAATGCATATTCCAAATCTTTGAGGGAAGCCTCTTGGATAACCTTCGGTAGGTTAGATTGCGCATGATTGAAGTGTACCTCATAGATACACTATAATTTTCTACTTAGAGCATCAGCTACCCGGTTTTCTTTTCCTTTGATGTGTTTCAAGTCAAAATCAAATTCACTCAGGAATGTGGTCCATCTGGCCTCTCAAGCATTTCAATTGGATTGATTAAAGAAATTTGTCAAGCTGCTATGGTTAGTTAATAGAAAAAGTTTCTTCCCCAAGAGGTAGTGCCACCACATCTTTAGTGCATGTACTACTGTTGTCAACTCCAAATAATATGCAGAGTAACGTTGTTCATAATCCTTCAACTTTCGTGACTCATATGCAATGACTCTTGCTTCCTAAGTTAGTACTCCACTGATGGCCTCTTTACTTGCATTAGTACATACTACAAAGGATTTTTCTGAATCTGCTACCTTTAACAGCAGAGCTGTTGTGAGCAGTTGTCTTAGCTGCTCAAAGCTTTGCTGGCATTTTACTGTCCAGTGGAAAGCTCGTCCCTTTTTATGAAGTGAATTCATTAGAAAGGTGATTTTTGAAAATTCCTTGATAAATCGATGGTACTACCCTGCCAAGCCTAAGAATGATCTTATATCGGCCACATTTTTCAGTGTAGTCCATTCGATAATAGTTTTGATCTTCTCTATATCCACTACTATTCCTTCCACTGATATAACATGGCCCAAGTACTGAATTTGAAGTTTTTAAAAATCACATTTGCTAAACTTTGCATACCACTGGTTTTCTTGCAAAATCTACATTAGCGTTCTCAAATGTTGTTCATGTTCCTCTTTCTTTTTAGAGTATTAGTATATCGTCGATGAAAATCAGTACAAACTTATCTAGAAAAGGCTAGAAAATATCGTGCATTAGGCTCATGAACGTGGCTGGTGCATTGCTAAGGCCAAAAGGTAGTACCACGAACTCGTAATGTTCGTAACGAGTTCGGAAAATAGTTTTACAGATGTCTTCATCCTTTATTATGATTTGATGGTATTCGAATCTTAAGTCAATTTTTAAGAACATGTTAGCTCCCTGTACTTGGTCAAATAAGTCATCAATGTGAGGTAGCAGGTATTTGTTCTTTATGGTCATCTTATTCAACTGGCGATAGTCAATGCATAACCATAAGGTTTCTTCCTTCTTGCGTACAAATAGCACTGGGGCCCCCCAAGGAGACACACTTGGGAGTATGTATCCTTTATCTAATAGCTCCTACAACTGCATTTTGAGTTTAGTCAATTCCGGAACACTCATATGATAAGGGGTTTTCGAAACAGGGGCTGCACCGAGTATTAGTTCAATTGTGAAGTCAATGTCTCACCTAGGCGGTAATCCTGGAATAGCTTCAGGAAACACATCTAGGAAATATTGTATTACAGGGATATTCTCTAAAGAGGTCATTTTATTTCTATCATTGTGTTACCCTACCTGAACAACATAAATCTGGCAACATTTTCTTATACATTTTCTGAGTTAGTTGGCTGTAATAGGGTGAAACTTGATATTTTTCTTAATTCCTTGAATTTCCTTCCTCTTTCCTGACTCGGTAAGATAAATTATGGAGTTTTCTTTGCAATATATTAAGGACCAGCAAACCTCCAGCCAATCCATCCCTATTAATACATCATATGAGCCTAGAGGAAGAATATTTAGATTGACCTGGATAGGTTGTCCTGAAATTATAATAGGGTAGTTTTATGTTTTGGTTGCCACCTTTCTTTTGGTACCAGTAGTTAGTTGAACTAGCCACGACTGTTTGTATTTACTACTTTTCAGTTGACATCTTTCTACCACTTTAGGACTAATATAACTCAGGCTAGCGCCTGGATCAAATAAAATAGAAACAGATTGACCAATAATCATACCTTCGCATTCGATCATGGTGATCTAATATTCAACCTAATGATTGTCCAAAGCCGCATTGATTTGGGGCATGCTCCTTGCGATATATCCTTAGAGGCTTCTTGCATGTTCAGTCTGAGCTCTCTGCGGGCAGTTTTTGTAATAATGTGCTTCTCCGCATCCCCAACATTGTAGTGGCAGTTTTGCTGGCTGTTCAGTAACAATCCTACTAACTCCTTCAAGTTGTCTATTTTCAGTGAATGTCTGAGTCTTGGTTGGGTTTCTTGCGAACTTTCCAAAAGTCCTTTGCTGATTATTTCTTCCATGCATGGTTTTCAAATGTCTGTTTTGTTGTAAATCACTTATTTTCTTAGCAAAAACTCCCTTAGATCCTTCATTTTTCTGCTTCATATGTTGATAACAGATGCGAGCCTTCTGGACCGCATCGTCCATGGTTCTGTGGTAGTCGAAATCTAGTTTCTCCTTCATGAAGTTGGGAAAACTACTAATAAACCATTGAATCTTAGATTTTTCTTCTTGCATATATGGAACGTAACACAATAAGGAAGTAAAGCGTGCTATGTATTCATCCATGGTCAGGGTTCCCAGTCTTAATTCATGGAACTCTTTTTCTTTTTGTCATAATAATTATCTGTTAAATATTTTTCTTTAAAGTGTTTATGGAATTCTTTCCATGTTACTTGCTCCTCATCAATCTTCCTTATGGTTTTAATTTCTTCCCACCAGAGTGTGGATTTTCCTCATAATTGGTACACTGCCAAACGTGCTTTAAGTTTTTTAGTATATTCATAAATATGGAAGTATTTTCCCATGTATATTAGCCAAGCATCCGCCGCTTCTTCTGTCTCTCCTTCAAACAGTGACGGTTTGATTTTTTTGAGCTCACCTTGTAGTTCTATCTTTGGTGTTTTTAGCTTTCTCTGATAAAAAATGTTATCTGAATGCCCTTCATATTCTTCTTTGTGACCCTCCACAGATTCTGCCTAATCTTCTTCATTATGAGCAGTTGGGGTCTTTTCCCTACTTTCTGTACTGGGATCTGGTCCTCTTTGATTTTGCCGATTTGACAAACTTTGAAGAATCTTTTCCTGCTCATGTTGTAAACATTCATTTTCTGATCTGAGGTTCATCATTTCTGCTCGAAGCTATTGTACTGTCTCGAGTAAGGCAACATTAGTCTGTCTCGATTCTTCTCCCAATTGTACCCATAATTCTCAGTTGGCTTCTACATAATGTACCTCCAGCTGGCTCGATGATTTGGGACTCCTATGCATTTTACTCTTGATGCTAATTCACCTTCTCTCTCTTTTTCTCTCTCTCTATGTTTACAATCAGTCAAAACTCAATTTATTTGCTATTTATATATCGATATATAGGAACATCACAACTTAATTGACTGTTAACAACCCAGAAGCCTCAGTGTAAGAATCTGGCCTCTGATACCATTTGTAACACTTCATAATACACAAGAAAAAAATATTTACTACCTTAATTACTCAGGTTACGTGTCACTTTAATCCAATCAATGCGATGTGTAAATACATGGAAAGTGTCTTGAATAACTCTCGGTCTTGGCACGAATTAAGGGAATTAATTGGCACACGGGAATTTTTGCACGACTATCTGAACCAAGCCCTGTATCAGTGCCACATATCCACACCTCGGTAGAGGAGATGGCTCCTACATTGGGGTGATTAATGCAAAGGTAAGAATGGTATGCTACATCTGGTCCTCGCAGGTTACTTGACAGGGGCATTTGCCCTGAGATGAAACCCTAACGTGACTTTTCATCTCATTTCGCTCTATCTGAGAGGAGAGGAAACAACTCTAATAGTGCGCAGGGTAAGAGCGTTGGAGAGAGGGTTTACCTATTCTTTAATGAGTGTTTATTTGGTTTCAGAGGCGAACGATGATGGCAGAGGCAAGGATGTAAACTTATACAACTCTGCTCTTTTGGTTGGGGAAACACAACTACCTTATTCCTTCTTAGTTTTAATTCGATATTGATACAGGTATGGTCTAATGGATGGTTTAGAACCCTTCTTCAACCCCGAGAGCCGAACAGAGATGAGCCTCTATCGCCGAGGTTAGGTTCTTTCTAAATTCTAGCACTCCTATAGTTTATGTCTCTTCTCTGGTATGTGGTGTAATGTTTGTTGTTTGTTTTCAAGTATTCGGTGCTTCAACAGTGGCTCATATACACTTAGGTATTAAATTCCTCATACGTTTTTCATTTATTCTCCCTCGTTATTCAAGCCAAGGTCCACTTCTAACAAGTTCTCTAGTTTCTTCCACAGGTATGGCTCAAACCTGTTTCTGAGGTTGAAGAGTCTTTCAAGAGGCACTAAGCCTAATCCAAGTTGTTTTTCTATCTACACATCGGTTATTTCTCCTTGGTTGAACGTCTACTTGTCTGAGTGGCTTTCTTGACTCCAAGATGAAGTGGAAGGGTTGTTGGCTCTCGACACAGTCAAACCCTCACCACAATAGGAAACCTGCGAGGGTTTCCTTAGGGAATGGAGGTTTTAGCAACTGGATGCTTCCGGTTGGGGTTTGGGTTTACAGACGAAGCTTAAAAGAATACTTTTGTCTATTTCCTTGAATGGTTTAATAGCATGGCTACGACATACATTGCTCGTTATGGTTCTATGAATTTCTTTTACGTTTGTATTAAATGATGGATAGGTTATAGGCCAGGTTTGCCAAATCTTGGCCCTTACCCCATAGGCTCTAGAGACATTTCGTTTGAAGTTTTGAATGTAAATTGTGTAAAGTGGAATGAGAGAGCTGAAATTTAGTACAGAAGGATATTCAAAATATATACATAATTTCAGTTCTTGAATTTCTCAGTGATTTTGATACTTTTCCTAATCGTGGTTTTGTCACCTGTTCATTCATTGTAATAATTCAATGAATGGTTTACTGTGTAAGCGAGTCTTAATTTATTCAGCGGTATTGATACCGGTATGCGAATTGAAATATGGAAATATACTCAGTGTTTGCATGGACATATACATTTATCTTGGTCTCGCTCTTGTTTTACCACGATGATGCTATTACAGGAGGTTGCAGACCTTCTCGTTTGGAGCACATCATTAATCTTGTTTAATTTTGTTTGCGAAATGTATAGTTAGTTTAAGATAATTTCCATTCCAGGTTATTCATAGTGTAACAAGTTATGGACAGAAACTGAAACTCTATTACCATAATAGTAGTAGTTGTTTTTCCTTTTATACAATAGACATAAAATGGGTTCAAGATACTATAATACAATAGTTTTCTTCCTTTTACAACAAATATTAAGTACGTTCAAGATACTATAGTACTGTTGGGTTTAGATTAACTGTACAAAGTAACTAGAGAAAATACTACGCATCATTTTCTTTTCTATGATGAATAAATCTGGTATTCAAATATCTCCATAAATGAACAATATCTAGCCTAAGACAAGCAATGAGATCATTACTCTTGTTACATACCATTTTAATTGTCAGAAGTAATTAGAATTCCTTGAGTACTTATATGTTACTAGTGTTTGTTTCATGAAAATCAACAATCCTTCTGGAAGGTCTCACCACCAAGCCATGGACCTGGCAATAAGGTCCCCCTCTGAGCACTTCCTGCTCCTAACAGTTGAACTAAATACAGTCGGGTATCTTGGGCGTTAGGATTACTATCCAACCTCAAGTCCCACACCCACTCGACTATTTGCCATAAAACTAAAATCTTCCCTCAGTGCTCCTAACAGTTGAACTAAAGACAGTGGGTATCTTGGGCGTTAGAACTACTGTCCAACCTCAAGTCCCATACCCACTCGACTATTTGCCATAAAACTGAAATCTTCCCACTCGTATCCCAATCCAACTCAGGGAAAAACCCCCTTGCTGCTCTTTTCTTTTCCCTTTTGGGGAAAAGTGGTGGCAATTGTTTCCAGCTCTTTCCTTTTCCCTTTTGGGAAAAACTGGTGGCAACTCTTTCCAACTGCTCCAAGAGTTGTTATAACTAATTTTCTATTCTTTTATAATCTGTTCAAAATATTTTAAAATAATAAATAACAGTGTTTGTTCTAGCTATTTTAAGCCCAATAATTTAATAGTAACAAAACATAAATGCAATTTAAACTTGGTGAAAATAATTCATGATATCTAGTTGTATGATACATTCACTATTTTACATTATTTAAAATATCAACTTATGGTAATATGACTTTTTTTAAATTAGTCCATAAAATTTTAAATTAATAATGAATGAATATATTATTAAACAACTGACAAAAAAAGTCATTGATTTAAATCATCAATAATTTAATTCCATGAAAATTTAAAATTATATAATTATATTTTTGAAGTAATTATTATTAAAATTCTTCATATAAAACAATTAAATTACAGATATTTATTTCATAACATTAATACCTTTAAAACTCTTATTTTATATGAATTATACCATCTCAATAACAATTCATCACAAATATTTAAAAAATCAACTTATTACAATTCATCATACATATTTAAAAAACAGCTTAAATAAATAAAATATATCATATGATATAATGGGTTGTCATTTTAGATCATTTCTAAAATGATTTTTTATTAATATTTGTTTTTTTGGAACTGTGTGTAGTTGTAATAATAACATTAAAAAAAACAATTCATTACAAATATTTAAAAAATCAAATTAAATAAATTAAATAAATCATATCAGATAATATTATTTTTAGATAATGTCTAAAATGTTAATTTTTATTGACATATTTTTTCGGAATTGTGTGTAGTTGGTATAATGAGATTCTACTTAATTTCAAATTTCATTAGAAACATTTAAAAGAGTAAACTTTCCCACTTCATAAAATTTCAGTTCTAATTAAATTATAAATACTTATATGTCTAACCAAGAAATTACCAATTCTCTCTACTACTAAAAAAATTACTCTAACTTTTTAGTTGGTTTCTAATATAATTTATTTTACTATAAATATTAATTATATGTAAATAACAAAATACTCCACGAGAAACATGTCTCCCCATCAAATCCCAGGACGACCTGTCAAACTCCAACCATGCTTCCCACCAGATGGCTCAAACGCAAAAAATCAGGTCGGGTGCATCTTGATTGACTCGGCGTATTCGGTTTTTTATGTATGATATTTATTCCAAAGTTCCATGAGAAATTTACTGATATTTATTAGGATGGATGTCTTATCTAATTAAAGATAAGGGTGGAAGTTTTTTTTTAATATTATAGGGTAAGTTAATTATTTCTAAATAATTATATATTTTAATGTTTACTCTTTTTCCATAACGAAGGTGAAAATATTTTACCAAAACTGTTAGTAAGTTGCATTATTGTGGGTACAGTTAAATCGGATTATCTTTTGAAACACAGTAGTAGGAGTATTTGAATAATGGAAATAGATTTAGTATCTTAAAAAGTATTTAAAAATTTTGAAATTGGATAATTGTAATATAAATTTACAAAAATTTATCTAAAATTTTATCCAAATATATCAAAATTTCCATATTTTCCAAACAAATTTGAAACCAGATTAAACTACTACTTAAAAACGGCAAAAAGTTTTTCACAACAAGGACAAAAACATTTGACCAGAGCCGCCACGTTATCTTCAGTCGATCTTCTCAAGAAAGTAGGTTAATTCCTTACATTACCTTGTTCCCTGCTCCCACAGCTTGCTAATTGGGAAGGACCTAGGTGCATGAAGGCTTGATTGAACACATATTGCAGTCAGTTAAGCACAGGTGAAAAGGAGTAAGTGCCGAAAAGGAGACTCAGAGGTGAAAAGGAGTAAGTGCCGAGAGGCAGATCAGGTGCGGAGGAATCAAAAGAAGAAAGAAAGATATCAGAACCACCTGTTGTTAGCGCGCTGATCGAAACATTCACTTCGATGCTCGCTGCGAAAGTCTTGAAAGAGGTATCGCTTATCACTAGTTTCAAAAAAGATTTTGAATTTCTTTGTGATGAGCTTTTTTCTGTTAAATTATTGTTGGACGAGGTCGGACAGAACAGCAACTCGCGTTCAATGTCCAATTGGCTGCAAAAACTTGAGGATTTTCTTATTGATGCTATGGACATAGTGGAGGATTGTCAGGAAATTAGCAAGTTTGGTAATTTGATATTCCGCAAATTTGATAGACTCATTTTCCGTTACAAGATGGGGCGGAGGATGAGGACATTAAGAGAGGGAATAAACGAAATACATGGAAGTGCAAAATATTTGAAACATCTCGTGTCGGTCCTGCAAGTAAATGCATTCAATGCCCGTAGCTTAGAAGAAAAGAGGGAAAGATTCACTGCTCAAGAATCACAGATGGTTGGGAGGGAATATGACATTGCCGAGATTACTAAACTTATATTGACGGAAAATGGCCCTCAAGTGATTGTTGTTGTTGGCATGGGAGGGATGGGCAAAACTCTTCTGGTGCAGAGTGTGTTCAAAAGCCAAAAGGTCCAGGAAAGCTTCCAACGTCGGATTTGGCAAACAGCGTCGGAAAATTTAGATGTGAAACATGTGCTACTTCAGATCGGGAGGAAGTTGAAAGTTTCACGTGGTGAAAATCAAAATGTCCAAAATGCTACGAGTGATGATAATAGTGTCCAAAGTATGGGACATTAGTTTTTAATTCCGTTTATTATGTAAAGTACGGGACATTAGTTTTTAATTCAGTTTATTATGTAAAGTATGGCACATCTTATTTATATATTTGTTTTACTTATTATGACATTATTTTCTATTTAGAACATAATTTTTCATTTTTCATTTTATTTTAAAGGAAGACTAACATTCTTTTATATTGGGTTGTAGAATGAGCTTCTTGGCTCAATTACATAATCAATAATTTTATTTAACATTTATATAACTCCACACAATTAGAACGCTGAAACAGTGCACTAGATAAACGTTGAAAGAATAAGTTGTAGAATAAACCTCTCAATTCAATTACATAATCAATAATTTTATTTAACATTTATATAAATCCATTCAATTTGAAAGCTGAAACAGTGTACTAGATGAATGCTCAAACAGTGCACTAGATGAGTGAGTAAACCCTGCACTAAAGAATTACATTTAAGAAATATGTCTTCTTTCTAAATAAATAACAGCTGAAGAAATTTTTCTTCCATACAAAATTGTGTACTCTTTTATTTATATATATTTTTAATTTGATGAGTTGAATAGTATAACAATAAATATTTTATCTTAAAAGAAGATTTGAATAACTATGAATAGTATGAAATGTGTCAGAATATTCATGTGGTATTAAGGATTAAGATTTATCTCTAAATTAATTATGTTATTTTAATTAATTTGTTTTAAATTAGTTAATAAAAAAATGTTGTCAAAATGTCTTATTTTGTATATGTGGTATTGATAAGTTATAACACTGGCTTATTGTATTATATGAAAAGTTATTTACAAATTAAAAATTTCCATAGTAAAATAAGACTAAATCGTCATGATTAAAGTATATTAATGTTTTCATAATTAATAATAGTTTAATTTTAAATAAAATTATAATTTTTTTAATTTTTATGATTTTTTTTAATATAATGAGATATAATCGGACTTCACTGTAGCGTCACCGGCAGGAAGAAAAGAGGTTAAGATTCGTCTTCTGATTGCCGCAAGTACTCTAACAATGCCAGCTTTGAAGCACAGACAAAGAGAGGCACAACCGCAACATGAACGAACGGACTTCATTTTTCCATTTCAACCATTTTTGCTCTAGGAAATTAGCAGAGGGCTGCGTGCTCTAATTACTTGAGGATTTATTTTAAAAAATAGTATTACAGCCAGGTGCCCAAAACAGGGGATTTCAACTTTGGATTTCTCTAGTTTCATATATTTCACATTGTGTAAATCACCAATTTAATAATAAAATATAAAAAACAGTTTAATTTTTATGTTTATTCAAGTAAATGTTGTTGGTTGTATTTAAATTTTGAATAAATGTTATTGCTGTTATTTAGTTTTATAAATTAAACATATAGTTACCACAACTATTTCAATGGAGTGTATAGTAGGTTTGAATGTAATAATTCTCCTTAAAAAGAATAAAACATAACAGCTTTGGTGGAAGATATTTCTTTGGTGAGTTGATGTTTCTTTGGTGAGTTGCTTGTATATTTTTTTGTTATTTTATTGTGAATGAACAACTAGAAAGATATTAACTTGTGGGTGTGATTTGATGATTCATTGATAATATTAGCTAAGAGAAACTGATAACACTCTTTTGACTCGTGGGTGTGATTGGATGATTCATGGAGAGTATTAGCTAAGAGAAATGGATAACACTCTTTTGTACTCATTTTTTATTTTTTATATTGGTTCAACAATTAAGAAAGAGTTTTCGATAAAAACTATTCTATAGTTGTTTGAATTTTGAAGCTAGTTTTGCAATTAGAAAGGGAACATGATAACATTATTTTGTGCTAGTTTGATTTTGATGCTAATACCAAAATATAAGTGGTGTTTCATTATTCAACCTATATGTAATGGAGCTGAATGGATGGATAGTGTAGTTATTAGAAATCCAAGTTTTTTTTTTACCAAAATGTGGGAAATCCCAGCCTCAATTGCAATCTACTTCAAATGAACTACACCGTGCAATCTACTTCAAATGAACTGCACCCTTTAGTGAGCGCAAGCAAAATATCATAGTTGTTGTAATACTCTAGCTGAATTGCACACTTTATATGGCCCCAAGCATGATGTATTCTGAGGTAGGTTACCTTCCATTCGAATATTGAATCTTGCGTGTGGATTACAAATCCTTGGTGAAGAGGGTTCCTAAATTTGGGACCATTCAAGATACATCATTGTCATAATAGGATCACAATCCTCTGAATATATAGAAGGCCATTGTTAAGCAAGAAAATTAACCCACATTAGAAGGTAAAGTTGGAAGGAGACTTCTATTTACCACTTGTTACTTTGGTAAGTATATGCTTATCTCACTGCAAATTATGGGAGAATTGCATGCTCTATTAGAATTTATGTAGGTCAAAGTATTATATGAAAATTTGTACAAAGCAAAGAAATGAAAGATTTGGGGGCAAACTAGAGTCTTTCTCTCAAGATTTCAGTCGCTGTAGATTAAATGGAGCTAAAACTAAAAAAAATTAAAGCACAAGAAAATAGAGTAAAATTTTGGGAGCAACAAAATAAAATTTTGGATTATAATTCTAATACATGAAATACATTCATATGGAGACTACGACTCCTTCACCAAGTAAAACAAGTGTTCTCACTACCATTCACGAGGAGCACCAAGTAAAACAAGCGTTCTTATTGCCATTCACCAGGAGTTGCGGTGTAACTCTATGTAAAACCCCATAACAAGTTGCGTTGTAATTCTGTGTAAAACCCCGTGACAAATTGTTTTTAGGCCTCGACTAAAACTAAAATCTTCTTCACATGTGTATTCAAACATACATTTCAACATATTAATTCATGATAGAACATAGCATTAAGACACAAGATGGTTAAGACACAAGATGGGCAATTTTACAGGAAATGTTTTTCTATGTTTCAGAGTGAATATTTGCCCATTAGTTTTAACTACCCTTCATTAAATACACATTTTTTCTTAATTACTTGATGTGTTTTGGGGAATAGAGAATTTGTACTCCTATTGAGAACTTCATTTAATCTGTCTGCAAACAAAAATCTGCACCTTGCAAACAAAATCTACTTAGCAAGTATGGTTGTTGTCAGTTTAGTAAACACGGTGGCTAGGATTAATTTTCCAACACTCCCCCTTAATCACAACTGCCTCCATTGACAATTCCCAAACAGTCTCTGAGATAAACAAAATTCACGTGCTAATGGCTTTGTGAAGATATCGACACACTATTCATGTGACCTACAGTGCTGCAACATAATTTCACCTTTGTTAATTAACTCTCTAATTAAATTATATTTAGCGTCAATGTGCTTAGTCCTATTGTGAAAAACATGATTCTTTGATAGTGTAATTGTAGAATTGTTGTTGTAGAAAAAAGTGGTTGTTCCATCTTGGTCGTGGCATAAATCCCTCAATATTCTTCTCATCCAAACTGTTTGACACGTTGTTGTTGTTGCAGTAACATGTGACACATTATTGTTGTTGCAACGACATATTCAGCTTCTAATGTTGACAAGGACATTATCCGCTGCTTCTTGGAGGCCCATGAAATGGTTCTCGAGCCTAAATGAAAAACATATCCTAACAGGCTCTTTCTATCATCAACACTTCGTGCCTAGTCACTATCAGTGTAACCAACCAGCCTAAAATCATTTTTTGCAGTGTACAAAATACCATAATACTTCGTCTCATTGACATACCTTAAAATCCTTTTGGCTTATTTCAAATGTGCCTCCTTCGGTGTCTCCATGAACCTTGACACCAAGCTTACTGCATACATTATATTCACCCTAGTTGTCATCAAATACATCAAGTTTCCCACCATACTTTTTTATAATGTCGGATTGACATTGCTGCTACAATCGTCTTTGCTTAACTTCAACTCCATGACAGTTGGAGTTGGTGCAGTCTTGTTGTTATGCATATTAAGCCTCTCCAAAATGTTTGCTACATACTTTGCTTGATAAATAAAAATACCATTTTATGTTTTCTTCACTTCTATGCCCAAAAGGTACCTTTTGAATTCACTTTTCATGACTTCTTTGAAATCAACAATGAGGAAATCATCGCTGCATGTAAAAATCAAATCATCTACATATATGACAACAATAAGAAGCATTTCATCACTCTCTTTGATGTAGAGAGTAGGTTCACCGTCACATTTTTCGAAGCCATCACCCAACAAGTAAGCATCTATCCTACTATACCATGCACGCGGTGTTTGCTTAAGCCCATAAAGAGCTTTCTTCAACCTATACACCTTGTCTTCTTGGCCTTCTACCTTATAACCACGTGGTTGTGCAACATATACTTCATCTTTCATCACTTCATTCAAGAACGTTGATTTGACGTCCATTTGATACACTTTCCATTTATGTTGCCAGACAATTGACAACAATGTATGCATTGTCTCCATCCTCGTGACTGGTGCAAATGTCCCTACATAATCTCTTCCATATTGTTGCTTGTATCCTTTGACAACTAGCCTTACTTTATGCCTTTCGATCTTTCCTTCAACATTGCTCTTAGTCTTATAGACCGACTTCACTCCAATAACTTATTTTCCTTGCGGATGGTCCACTAACTCCATGTGTCATTCTTTTCTATTGCTTCTATTTCTTCATCCATTGTCCCAACCCATTTTTCTTCTTTGACTGCATCCTCAAAATGGATTGGGTCATCCACATGACAAAACTATGCAAATAAGGAATTTAGACCAACGGTACTATGAACTTCATCTTGCTCATAAATTTTTTAGTTTTTGTCTTCTTATGCTTGCAGAAGATGGGCTTGACATGTCACTTGATGTTGCGCTTGAACTATATGACATTGTGGGTCTTTGTGGTGTGCTTGGAGAAGCACTTGCTTGACTACGCAACATTGTCATATTATTTGTTGATGGTGTTGCTTGTTGACTTCTTTGTTGAGCTTGAATAAGAGTAGAAGGAGTTACTGTTGA
The DNA here is from genome assembly GCA_000404065.3 of Pinus taeda. Classification (NCBI taxonomy): domain Eukaryota; kingdom Viridiplantae; phylum Streptophyta; class Pinopsida; order Pinales; family Pinaceae; genus Pinus; species Pinus taeda. Next base: position 50,111 of record APFE030476273.1, on the reverse strand, counting down.
GGAATTACTTGTTGCAGTCAATTCTTCTTTTTCCTAATGTGGTATACATGTTTTCACGTCGATTATCTTCTCTAAACTTCCATCACATGCTTTCTCTTCTATCAAATTCACAACTCTGTTGATTATGACCTTCTTGGTTAATGGATTGTAGAGCATGTATGACTTGGATTCATCACTATATCCAACAAATATACATTTCTCCCCCTTGTTGTCCAACTTCTTCCTTGACTCATCTCAGACATGTGCATACGCCACACAGCCAAACACTCTCATGTGAGTGACACTATGCTTTCTTCCACTCCATGCCTCTTCAGGAACCATATCCTTGGCACTTTTGGTTGGACACCTATTAATGATATATGTTGCACAAGTGACAACTTCAACCCAATAGTCATTTGAAAAATTATTTTCCTTCAACGTACTCCTTTCCATGTCCGATATGGTCCTATTCTTCCTTTTCGCGACACCATTTTGCTAAGGTGTATATCTTGTTGTAAATTGCTTGTGAATTATATGTTCCCTACAAAATCCAAGGAATTCATTTGAGATGTATTTGACACCTTTGTCAGTCCTCAAAACTTTGATGTAGTGTCCACTTTGCTTCTCAACAAGATCTTTGTATTGGCGGAAGCGCTCAAACACTTCATTTTTCTGTTTTAGGAAGTTGACCCATGTCTTCCTTGTATAATCATTTATGAGTGTCAAAAAATAATAGCTACCCCCAATTGATGGTGTCTGCATTGGTCCACATAAGTTTGAATGGACAATCTCCAAGGGTCCTTTTTCCCTTATTGACTTTCCCGCTGGAAATCAATGTCAACTTTGAAACGAGAACTATAAACTCAAAATGGGAACTCTTGCAAAAAAACATAAAAAAACCCCGAAAAAACATAAAAAAAAGTGCTAAAAACTAAAAGTGCGTACACTGGAACGATGGTTTTTTTAGGGTCAATTTTGAACATGTTTTAAAAATGGTAGTGAAAACGAAATTTTTGTGCAAAAATTGTGCAAAAAACAGCCTGAAAACGAAAAGTGTTGATACTGGAACAATGTTTTTCTTTTTAAGGGTCAATTTTCAACATTTTTAAAAAATGCAGTAAAACTGAATTCTTATGTGCAAAAAAAAGTTGTTTTTCAGGAAAAAAGCACACTAATGTTTTTGGAAGAACAACATTTTTCTTTCCTAAGTATAAATTCAACATGTTTTAGTAATGACGATAAAGATAAAATAATGGAATCTGAAACACATTAAAATTATATTAATTTTCATCCATGTTGTTAAACATATAATAAAATCACACTAAAAATTGCTAAAAATCTAATTGTTTTCAACCATAACATTAAATATACAAAAAAAAGGAAAATTTTCAACCATAAAATTAAAAAACCATGACATTATGAACAAATTACATGACTAAATTAATCAAAATGTCATTATTTGTATATTGAATGAAACATACATTATATCTCTAATTTATTGTTGCATTGAAGATATTCTAAACAATAAAAATCATCATAATTAGAACATATAATCCAACAACATAAAAATGACTAGTAACTTATGATTTAACACCATATGGAAATCAAAATTTTTATTTCAAGATACGATGCAAACATAAGTTATAGACACTGTCTTAGACAATTATTCAAAATCACTCATATTTTCTTGCACACCATCAGAATTCACATCATCAGATGAATGACTAAATGCAAACAAAGATGTTCCATATTCTTCTCTTTCATCAGCTAGTGCCCCATTTGAGTCCACATGCATGCCCACCATTTTAGGTTTCAAAATTCTTCTGGATCTACAATTGGTTTTAGCAGACTCCCATCTTAACATTGTTCCTTCCGGTAACAACCTTTTCAGAATGTCTATCGTCTTGAAGTGAAGAGTTCCTCTCTTTCTTAAATTGAAGTCATGAACAAGTATGTCAACATCCTCCAATTTTAAGAGGTTTGTGCGGCGACGATTTATAATTGTACCCTTTCTTTTTCTCTTTCCACCAATTTTTTGTCAACTACCACCTCTGGCTTATACGCACCATTGAATGGGTGTGTATTTGTGGCATACTAATGCACTTCAACACCTGTGACATATTCATTTTCTGTAAAAACCTTTATAACTTAGCAACTCAGAATGGATAGCCATTGGGATCTCCATCTGCTAGCATTGCGATCATGCAACCCTCCTTAATATCCTATACTGAACCCCTATAAATGTCTTCCATGGCTTCACGTTGTGCACGACATCTTCTGGAACCAATATATATCTCTCTTTCCTCTACTTGTGAAGAATTAATAATACCTTGATATTGCTTTTGTTCAACAATGTTTATTTCCTCATGTTCATTTGACACATTTTGTGGCCAAATAAATGGATTTTTCAAAGGTATATCTTCATTTGTTGTTGTTGAAATGATATCACTTTAATTATTGAAAAATGACTCCCACCAAACTAAATAAAAAATGTCAAAGTACTCATATGTACATCTAATACATTTTTTAATTTCTTCTAGGCAATCAGAATAATTTATATCTCTATTCTGTCTGCGTGCATTATGAACTTCACCGACTAGTTGTAATAAAAATATTTTTGATGCAAATATTGGATGATCTGTGATGAAATTCAAAAATTCTAAACTTGATGACGATGCCCATTCTGCAGTAGTTGAAAACTTCTTGCCCCATATTAGTGTTTTCCCATCCATTTTTTGATACGAAATTCATGTTGGGAGCTAATGTCATTAAGTTGTTCAATGCATTTCTCCTCACCATGTGATCGCAGAATAAACCTTCGCATGTCAAAAATTTCTTCCAACACATCAAAAGTAGGGTCTCACATGTATGATTTCTTAATACATTCAATTAATGTTGGCAAGCTCCCAACTTCCTTCCTCCTCAATGTGACTAAAAAACGATTGAAAATCTGATCAATATGGTCATGAGTATGCCCAACGAGAAGGAAACTAACCTTTACCTTCTGAAAAATTCTCAATTCAACAAAGTATGTTTAGATATCCAAAAACAACTTGATTTTTGTTTTCACAGCAAGTGTTGTCCTATTGTAGATACAAAACTTTAGGAAGATTACTAGACCAATGAAAAAGCACATCATGAAGTATGGTTATTGTCAGATTTGCATCATTATGAATATTTGGAGCTGTGAAGTACACCCTTGGCAACATTTTCCCATTGAATACCATACAACCGACCAAGTGATACTGAAAAAAATTTTCCTCTTATACATTTTTGGGTGTGCGAACAAAGTGTGGTAAAAGTGTTTTCTTCTGGTCCCTACCATCAATTATATTTTTATTGTTGAAGCAAGAAACATACCTTCTATTCATGTGAAGCTAAAAAAATGTTACATAAAATAAAACTGGCGCCCTGTGCTTAGGGATTTAAGCCAACTACTCGAGAACCATGCTGCAGGCCCACATAATCGAGCCTTCTAAACCAAACCTTCCAAAAGTCAATAAGTGGACCCGAAGTGGAAATAGAGACCATATTGAAAATAATTCAAATCCGTAAGGTCGATAACCATCGAGCAATTGTTCCGCCTGAAAACCCTAAACTCGCCCCTGAGCATGAACGTGCAAGGAAGATATCCTACTCCACCAACCAATAAGCATAACAAATCTCAGCCGTAGATGTGCTACCTCTAGATCCAACGGCTGTGAAGGATATTGGGCTGGAAAGATGAGCGAGGAATACTTGCCCGATGAAGGCAGTATTCTCTCTCCTCCTTGGGCCACATGTCGAATGGTTTGTGGCATCGGAGACATTTCTGTAAAACCATTTAAGGTAATGTGGACTCCTGGTAACCACAGTTACTGTAGCAAAACCACCATGTACTTTGGCAAAACTGTTGGTGCCACCTTTTGGTTTCACGCTCTTTCTCCTCTGCCAACCATCCATCTTTGGGGCCCAAAAATACCAATAAGCAGACCCGATATATAAATAGAGACCACAGTGAAAATAGTTCGAATATGCAAGGTGAATGACCACCAAGCAATTGTTCCACCCAAAATCCCTCAACCTACTCCTGAGCAGGAACGTGCAAGGAAGACCTGGTCCCACCAACCAACAAGCACCACAAACCTCAGCCGTAGCTCTAGCAAGAAAGAAGAGCGAGGAATACCCGCCCGATGAAGGCCGTATTCTCTCTCCTCCTAGGGCCATGTGTAAACTGGTTAATGGCATCAAAAGCCTTTCTGTAAAACCATTTATGGTAATGCAGATGCCCAATAGCCACTGTAACTGTAGCAAAACTACCATGTGCTTTAGCAACACTGTTGGTGCCTCCTTTTGGAAATGCACTCTTTCTCCTTTGCCTTCCTTCCATCTGCGAGGCCCAAAAATACCAATTCTCATGTAGTCTATTTGTTAAACCCTTAACAACCATATTCTTAATTGTTAATTGGCTGCTTCCCCTACATGTGTTTGTGCTTCTCCCTGTCTGCGCGTGCCAAAGTGTAGCAGTCCTCACGCAGTTGTCCTGCGGGAACCAACTCCCATGAGCAGCGCTTGTTGCCTCTTGTACTAAGCACCCCTTCATTAGCAAGCCGGTCTGCAACTCTATTAGCACATCTACGCACATGAACAAAGCTAAGAGTTCTGAGTATTCTTAGGTGGGATTGAATTCAGTGATAGACCTGCAAAAGTCTCCAGCGGTTTGAAACTTTGGTGCTGTACCAGTGCCTATCCTTTTGACCGAATTGATTGTTAATTCTGAGTTTGCCTCCATGATTTTGTTATCTAAATTGTGATCTATCATAATTTCTAACCCTTTCTCTATGGCCATGAGTTCTTCCATGTTGTTAGTTGCCCTCCCCAGATGACTATGAAAGATAATTTTTATATTTCCCTTCTCATCTCTTATGACTCCTCTGTAACCAGCATCCCCAGGGTTCCCTTTTGAGGCTCCATCTAAGTTGAATTTCAAAAATCCATGGAGAGGGGGTTGCCAGAAAGTCTTTCCTTCTGATGTGTGCCTTGTTTTCTTTCTTATGCCCTGAGGGACATGTGACTGGAGCCCCCAACAGTTCGAGTATGTGAGCATCCCGGTTTCCAGGGGGTTTCTCAGGAGGTGTCTTTAGAAGGGCATTAACTGATTCTTTGAGTTGTTTTAGGATCTAAGCCATGATTCTTTGTATAGAACCAGATTTAGCTTTGAAGATCCTATTGTTGCATTCTTTCCACACATCCTAGATCAAAAATCCTGGCATCAGAGTCCAGGCTAGATTGACTATTTCATTTTTTGAGAAGTCTTTCCTCCAATTCTTTAAAGTTTCAGTAATGACATTTTTTTTCCTGATTGTTTGGTTGAAGATAGAGGCTACCCAATTCCATAAGGTGGAGGTGAAGGAGCAGAGGATCCATAGTTTCCTCCTGCAGACCACAAAGCTGGCATCTTGATGGACCAACAAAACCTCTCTTTCTGAGATTTTCCCAAGTCATAATCTTTTTTTGCTGTACCAGCCACATGAACAGTTTGATCTTCATCCCATGTGGGTTGGTCCAAAGGTCTTTCCAAGTTTTGTCAGTGTTTGGATGGTTAAGTCCAATGACTATTCTCTTGACTTCTTTGAGATTGAGGATGACCCCATTGTTGATGCCCCATCTTAGTATATCATTCAAGATTGAAGTCAAAATTTGCCTCTTTTCCAGAATCGCTTAAAGAACTTGTGCTTGGGCCTTCAAAGGGGTCTCTTCACTGTAATCTGGTACCTTCCAAATTCTTCATTTACCTGTGTCTCTTGACTGATCCCAAAAGTCACTTACCCTTTTCAGTCCTTTATTGATGGTATCACTTTTGATGATGTTTAGTTCTTCTCTACAGAGGTTGTGCTCCTGCTGCCAGTTGTACTCCTAGAACCAGACAAGATTCCCATTTTTTATCTCCTGGAAACTGTGTTTCTGAACTAAGGCTCTATTCTCCAAATCATTGTTCCAAATATGGGAACCCCTGATGTGTCCTGTCATTCGAATGTGGTCCTCTTCCTTCCAGTCCATTTCATATTCTTGTTTCCACAACTTAGCCTAGGGGTTTCTCATTTCCTTTAGCCATCTCCACCAAATTTTTTCCCCCAAAACTTGGCTTAGAGTATCCGGGCCATGAAGACCCAGACCACCGTGTGTTTTAGGTTTGCAAAGCTTGTCCCATGCAACCAGAGCCCATTTATTTTTCTCTTCTCCTTTACCCCAAAGAAAGTTTCTTTGGGTATTCTTGATTTGCTGCAAAACTACTATTGGGATAAGAAGGGCAGAAAATATGAACATTGGAATGGTTTGTAGAACAACCTTTGTAAGAATTAGCCTTCCTACTAAATTCAAGGAATGGCTAGTCTAGTTGTTGACTTTGTCCTTCAGTTTATTTGTGACCGACTCCCACACTTCCTTACTCAGAGGTTTATCAGTGAGAGGGATTCCAAGATATTTGGAGGGAAGATGATCCCTTTGAAAGCCGAGAATCTGAGAAGGATTTCTTTGAATAGAAATGTCAATATTAAAAAATAAAACTTTCGATTTTGTGAGGCTTACCTCAGTGCCAATAGCCATTGTGAAGAAATGCAGGATTTGTTTGAAAGCTTTGGCTTCCTTGACTGTGGGAATGCCCTGCAGCATAGTATCATCCACAAATTGCTGATGGGTCAATGTGTCGCCATTTTGAGTAATTTTGAGTCCCTGGATTCTTCCTTCCTCCTTGGATGAATTGATCGCTTTGCCCAATCCTTCCATCATGAGGATGAAGAGGAATGGGGAGAGTGGATCTGCTTTCCTGAGGCCTCTCGAAGGCCTGAAGGTTATGGATGGAGAGCCATTAAGAAGGACTGAACAACTCACTGTGGTCACCAGAGCCATGACCCACTTTATCCAGTTTTGGTCAAAGCCATAAGATTTAAAAACTTCCCTGATGTAAGACTAGTTTAGCTTATCATAAGCTTTCACTATGTCCAACGGCATTATCATACTTGCTTGCTTGTTGGTGTTGAGGGAATGAACCACTTCGTGAGCTTGAATGATATTATTGAGAATTTGTCTACCTTCCACATATCCAGTCTGCTCCTCTGACACTAGCATTGGAAGAAGAGGTTTGAGTCTGTTAGCAACAACTTTGGAAATGATTTTGTACACCACATTGCATAAAGCTATGGGTCTGAATGTGTCTGGTGTCATGGTTTTTTCCTGTTTGGGGATTAATGCTATGAAGGATTCATTAAGCGCCCTCAGAACAATTTTTTATTTTCTCGAGTCCTCCACCACATCAAGAATGTCTTATTTGATAGTTTCCCAGCATGCTTTGAAGAAGTCTACATTGAAACCATTTGGGCCTGGAGCTTTCCCATTGTGCATCTCTTTGATTACTTCCTTGATCTCTTCTTCCGTCACTGGCCTATTGAGGTTATAATTATCTTCCCTGGTGACCAGTTTTGGAATGTGCTGAGTGAAGCTTTTGATGAATTGAGATCTGCCTGCAATGGTCTCCTGTGCTATGTTTTGAAAATGTTGCACCAGAACAGATTCCATTTCCTTGTGAGTATTTAGCTCTTTCCCTTGAGGATCTATGAGTTTTGTGATCTGATTATTTGCCCCCTGTTTCATGGTAGACTTGTGGAAGAACTTGGTATTTCTCTCCCCTTCTTTAATCCATTGTACTCTTGATTTCAATCTCCAGAAGATTTCCTCCTGCTAGCATCTATTGTCCCATTCTTGTTGTAGCAATTTCAATAGCATTTTCCTCTCCTCTGTGAAGCCTTCGGTGATGAAGATTTGATTAGTTTCTTATAATTTTTTTGCCACTTCTCTTTTGGCTTCAAAAATATTGCCAAGCTCATTGTTGTTCCAATCTTTGAGCCTTAGCTTAATGTGTTTGAGTCTCTGTTGCAGGAGGAACATTTTTGTGCCTTGGGTGGGCATGTCTTCCACCCACCATTTTCCAATATTAGTGATGAAGTCAGGGTGAGTGAGCTAGACATTTTCGAACCTGAAAGGTCTGTTCCTCGGGTACCAATAAATGAGGCTTCCAAATGGATGGGCTAGTGGTCCGAGCCTCCGAAAGGAAGGATAAAAGCTATCATGTTGCGACCTGAGAGAAGGATATCCTCCGAGATTATGAATCTATCTAATTTCAAGGCAACGTGGGAGGTTCCTCCTCTCCTATTATTCCATGTGAAGGTACCATTTATTGTTTCCATATCCACCAGTCTCATGTTGTTTAAGAAGTTCTAGAAGGCAATTGAGTCTCGTCCAAGCATTCTGGTCCCTCCTTTGTTCTCTATGAGCGATTTGATCATGTTAAAATCCCCTCCCAGAATCCAGGGGATTACTTGGCGTCTCTCTCTCAGCTCCTCCAAAGAGGTAAGGAGCCTAAGTTTGTCTTCAAAAAGTTGTGGACCATAGATATTTGTGATCATGTAACAATGCTTGTCCCCCAAAGGTTGAATAACCATTGAAAGGTGGTTCCTAGATGCTTCAGCAACCAGGATCTCAAATTTTTGAGGATTCCATAGAGTAAGAATTCCCCCAACTGTGTTATTTTCTTTGACTTCTAGGTACTCATATTTGATAAGCCATTTGCTATGTATTTCTCTGATATTGTCTACCGAGCTTTTTGTTTCCTGTATAAACACCATGTTTGGTTTTTCTTCTTTTATTTCGTCGCTAAGATTTCTTTGTTTTCTTTTACTTCCTAGTCCTCTAATGTTCCAAGTTGTAAGCTTCATATTGATGGGTTTGTGAAAGAGTAACTCGTGAGATCTTTCATCTTTCTTGAATTAATCATAAGTTTCCCAGACTCTGATAGAAGTTCATTCGATCTCTTTCTTCCTCTTTTCTTGCCTAGGTTCTTGGAGGAGTGTCTTGAAGTTATCTACATTGATTTAACCCTTATATTCTCTTGGGTGTCATAGTTCCTTTTGACTCCTGCAACCTTTGTTTGAGACCTTTGGAGGAATAGCTATTGTACTCTATCAAACTCCTCTTGTGGCAGAGATTCAATCTCTTTGTTAGTTCCCTGCTCTAGAAACATTTCTAGTTCAAGGTTCTCCCTCTCAAGAATCTCCTGAAGGTCTTGGTCCTCCGTTCCTCCTTTGCTTGGGGTCATTTCATGGTCCCTACCAAGTTCCATAGTGTTTGGTGGGTTCTCCTTTTGCTCATTGTATTCTTGTATGATTTTCATGACATCTTCTTTTTCCTTCTCTATATGGATATCCTCCAGTTCCTTATTCATTCCAATTCCCTCCCCCCTCTTTTTCTAAAATCTCAAAGCTATTATGACTTGGTAGCTTGCTCGTTAAGTTTATTTTGGTACTTCTTCCCCCCTCCTTTCCCTCTGCCTCCTACTTTGGTGAAACCTTCAGGGTCTTTTCCTGTGTTGGTTTTCAGGTTTTCCTCCCTTTTGTTGAGTGGGCAGTCTCTAAAGAGGTGCCCATGTTCATGACATTTACGACATATGAATGGGATGTGTTCATAGTCAACTGCCTATACCCATTCCTCATCATAAACTTCTAAGATGACTCCATCTGCGAGTGCTCCCGATAAGTCCATTTCAACACATATGTGGGCAAAGAAGGTATATTTACCACGCAGTGTCACCTCTGAAATCTTTATAAAATTCCCTAATTTATTACCTATAGCTTTCAAGGATTCCGGTAGCCAATAATCTAAAGTTAAGGAGTATAATCTAATCCATACCAAGACCGATGTGAGCGTTTCCCACTCCAGAACAAAGTTCATTATCCAAGGTCGCATGTAGAGGCTAGTAGCAGCATAGAAGTAGGGTCCTCTTTCGAAAACTTTGTCTTTGTCCTCCAGGTTAGTGAAAACCACTATTAAAAAACCCTTGGACCCAAGATGTAGGGTTATTTCTCCCTTCGGTTTCCAGATGTTTCTTACCCATATGTACAACGCTTTCTCCGTGGGCCATATACCCATAAACTTGCATATGACTGCATAAGTTTCCATGTGATCCCCGTGCGACTGTAAAGTCGGATCATTTAAGACCACCTTCTTTAGCCAATTGATAAATCTCGAAAAAAAGGGTTCAATGGAAGAGCACATTGAGTACTTTCAAAAATTGAATATAAGGGTAAGTAATATTCCAGATAAGCAAAGGATTGATGTCTTCATAGGGACTTTAAAGGATAAAATTCAACATGAGGTTCATCTTTAGGAACCTGATTCATTGGAGAAGGCATTCAGGTTGGTAAGAAAAATTGAAAGTGAAATTATGGAAACAAGGAATCCCACCACTCACGACTATAATTATGGAATTGTGTTTTCTCCTAGCCTTCCACAACCTACAAGGTTTACACGACAACAATTGGAAGAAAAAGGAGAAAAAGGTATTTGTTACCATTGTGATAACAAATACACTAAAGGTCATAAGTGTACTGAGAAGAAATTATTTTACATAGATTATGAAGAGGAGGAAGAAAAGGATCAAGAAACATCAAAAGAAGAGGATATACACAGGAACCAACCCTAAAGAAAGAAGAAATGAATCCGATCATATCTTTTAAAGCATTGGAAAGAATTACCACTCCTCAAACTCACAATATAGAAGGACATATCAAGAAGAAAAAGGTTCAAGAAGTGAAAGATCACATCGAGAAAGAAGAAATGAATCTAACCATATCTTCTAATGAAATGGCCAGAATTACCACTCCTCAAACTATCAAGATAAAAGGACATATCAAGAAGAAAAATTTTCAAGAAGTGAAAGATCACATCGAGCATCAAGAAATGAATCCAACCATATCTTGTAATGCATTGGAAGAAATTATGACTCCTCAAACTCATAGAAGGACATATCAAGAAGAAAAATATTCAAGCAGTGAAATATCACGTCGAGCATCAACACCAAGTTCTCCAACTCTTATAGGATAATGCCACTTTGGTGCAAAATCGAATGAAACAACAGGCATATCGACATCACAGTGAAAGAAGTTTTGATGTAGGCGATTGGGTATTTTTACATTTACATCTCGAGCAAGTTATTTATGAGAAGGAAATGTTGGCAATACTACATGCACTTAAGAAATGGCGACCTTACCTAATGGGAAGACACTTCAAGGTAAAAATGGATCATGATAGTCTTAAATACTTTTTATAACAAATATTATCTTTGGAAGAATAGAAAAAATGGGTCACAAATATGTTGGGTTATGACTTTGAAATCATCTACAAAAAGGGAAGGAAAATGTTGGTGTAGATGCACTCTCAAGAAAGGATGAGGATGTGGAAGCATAATTTTGTGCTATTTCTATTATCCAAATAGATTAGATAAACAAAGCAAGGGATGAATGGACAAAGGAAGAAGAAGTGTGGCCACTCATTCAAAAGTTGCAGAAGATCTCAGTTCAAACAATATTGCCAAAACTTGACGAGGAAGGAAAAATCATATTGGAGCCTGGAGCAGTCACAGAAACAAGAACCTGGCAACTATGAAATCGATCAATTTTAGAGTATATCATCAAGTGGAAGAACTTATCCACTGAAGACTCCACATTGGAGGACAAGAATTTTATACAGAAGCATTAAGAACTACTCAAGCGTTGAGGAAAACACTTTTTCAAGGAGAGGGGAATTTTAGGTCCCTATACTACTAGTGTAGCCCCTTATTGTTACTAGTACAACCCCTTGTTATATTGTTGTGCCCATGTAGTCCCCATATTGTTATTATTCTTCCCCATAGAAGCCCACTATTGTTATTATTGTGCCCTTACATTATTATTGTTATGTCAGCTCTGATTATATTATGACCCCTTAGACTCCTTTATATAGAAAGGAGGCCTTGTCATTTGTATCATCCAAGAATTGTTCATTTGTGTAATGTAAAGGAGGTTTCCCCCTC
>APFE030476273.1:17694-34342 GCA_000404065.3 Pinus taeda | reverse complement strand
TAAACCAGTTAAAGGCCCATGAAGAAAACTGCATCGAATAGTCCCAATGACTGGACAACATAATTGATAGTGGAGCTTCCTGGATAAACCCACGTAAACCTTTTTATGAAGAAAAACTAGTACTATTTTCCTTTTAATCACATTCAGTTACTATTTTCATGTCATGTGTTAATCTATGACAGTAAATTAATATGATAAATGGTGAAGTAATATTAATATGACATTAAATTTATGAATCAAGCATAAAAATATTCCACACCATAAAGAAGAGACACTGCCACCCGACCCAAAACTGGATCGGATGACGGGGAAGGTTATTCCTCCCCAACACAAAAATAATCGTTTTATTAATTATATGGTCTACCTGCAAGCGCACCCACGAAGGCAACACCATTTCAAATCCTTAATTTACAATATAATTAGGCATAAAAATTACCTGCCTAAGATAGAAAATTGTAAGCTTGTCGAGAAATCTGTCTATACTGATCAACCTCATATTGTGATTTGAAACATTCAGACACCTGCAATCTTGCGATATACACTTACAAATTTACAGACTTATTATATAGCTTCGTATATAGCTCGATCAGCCGCACCTTTGGTGTCCAAAATCTGAAAAAACAAAGCGGTACTAACCCGCAGAATTAACAGACAATGAAATGAGTGTACCCCACTGATGTAAATGGATTATCAAACGCTGAGTGCAATAGCGGAATAAAATATAGATGTGGAGGTATAACTAACTGTAAAAAGATTCATCTATCTGCAGAAAGATTCACCCATTGATTAATTGAATCCATGGAAAGCTACGCGCGATTCCTCATTCGAATTACGTGGGAATTGAATGGTTAAATTGTTTGCAGATAGATGTGTTATCCACAGGATTTGTTCAATATTAGATGTTGGTTCATGAATACAACATAAATGTAGTACTAACATTATACCAACCAACGAAACACAAAAAAAAAGAATCGGAGTGCAAGGTCAAGATCTTTTCACCGCTTATATCGTGAAGACAACATGAGGGATCAATTCTGAGCCAACATCTCGAAATATGTGAAGGACATGATATGCTCATCTCAAAAAATGTGAAGGACATGATACTTACAAATAAATTTAGTTTGACGGAAAGAAAATCTGCTGATAAAAATCTGTCACAGAGAATACAGTTGGAATTTCCAAGGAATTTTTAATAAGTAAATATAAAATGAAACTGGAATTTTCGAGGAAATTTTAGTAGGTAACATAACCATTTAATTTCTAAGTTTCCAAGAAAAAGGAATTAATCTAAAATTTGTGACCATGGCATTCATCACAAAAATTCCAGATTTCGATGTCCAATGTAATGCATGAATTAAAATCTGGGTCAAATAAATTGAAAATTATTTTGATATGCATCTAACAAATATGACACAATAATTTTCAATAGCCTCGAAATATCTACGTGGTCTCGCATATGACTGGTCTTTGCATTGTGTATTAGAATTTTCTAAAAAATTCTTAAAGATTGAGTAACACAATAAAATTATCAACTTACAAAGTGAAAACAAGTTCCCTGATTGTGAAATTGATTGTTTAAAACAAAAGTAGAAAATCAAAGGAAAATGAAGTGTAAGTGAAGAAAATTAAGGATCTTGAAAATGAGAAAGAAGATCTTCAATTGAAGTGCATACACTGGATGCAAATTGAAAGAGCAGGTTTACAAGACCAATGGTTTCATTAAAAGAACAGGTTAACAAGAGAAATAGTTTCATAAAACGACTACAAGAATTGGAGATGTTACAATACTATGTGACCAAGACTCGCAACAGAAGTCAAAAATGTTTGACAAACATACTGTCAAAGACACGGAAATTGCTCATTTAAGGAATCATAGTCAACCCTTGCTTGTGGAAGTACAAGAATTTCAGACGTTAAGATCGATCAATCCCAAAAATTGATACGGAGACATCCCCTGATCCGTTTGAATCAAGGAATTTATCTGAGGTTAAAGTCCAAACCTAGATGATAAAACCTTCACAAAATCAATTAAAGTGGAAAAACTAAATATCTAATAAGAGTAATGAAGTTCTATTACACAGTGAGCACCCAAAAATTGGGATCAAGAAAAATTCAACGACAAAGTGACATATAAATATATACGATTTCAGTGGAAAATCTGTCTGTCACAATTGATGAAATCATACCTTAGTGCGAATTTATTGACACACTAGTAAACACTGTATTATGAAAGACAACATGGTCGCAAAAGTTTAAGATGAAAACAGTGTACCTAAAGTAAATCGCGAGATACTAAGTTTCAGGCTAGGAAGAATTAGGTTACAAAGATATCACATACTTGACATTTTGTACTGATCTTATTTAATTTAATATAAAAAATATCAAATAGAAATGTTCGTCTTAATTGTATGGAGAGCATCACAAAGCTGAAGGTTGCCACTACTGTATTGGAAGAATCACAGTACGAAATACTGGCATACTCTATCCAACCTGTCTTTGAAGACTGCATTTGCTCCCATATTTATGCGTATTAGAGAATTAAAATAGGGATACATTATCCACTCATTCGATCAGGGCTCACTTTGCTTCAGAGCAACCTGAAAGGCATGATTGAGACTTTCGATTTGAGATCAACTTATTATCACCGGCCTCATGCTTGCCAGGAATATTGAATGTTGGGACTGTAGCTTATTTATTTATTTGATGTTTCTACTTCTCATAAAAAGGCTTAAAGTCTTAGAACATGAATGAAAATGTTAGAACTTACAAGAAACTAAATAATATAGGAAATGGACAGAAATAAATAAATAAATGTGGATACCATTTATTAGAACACCGTGTGAACTGCGTAGCTTTCATTTTTCTATTTCTGGGCAGTCAACCATGGTAACGTTAAGCATTGTTGATTCCAGACCGAGTGAATTCAGGTTTACAATAAACATTTTTTAGTCCAAAGTGAATGAATTGACAACAGCATGCATGTGACATGAGACATGATCCCTGAATAGCAGGGCAAAATCCAGAAGTCACTGATTGTCCCTTTCATGATAAAGGGCATAGTGTAGACTTGGGTGAAATGTGAGTGTTTAACAAGTATATATCAAAAGTCCAAATTTAAGCTTTTTCCTGGTATCTTAACATAAAAATAAATAAAAAAAATGGTGACAAACCCTACTTCACCATTGTCTGATCTACATGTATACCAGATCTTCACAGGGTATCAATGTCATCATCTAAAAATTCTATATCAAAATTAAAAAATGCAACATATCATCATCTCCCAAAATTTCTGTCTGTCTGGCATTTACATTCACTAAGATATGGAGCTATTGGGAATTCACTTATATTACCACTACTTTCTAAATTTAAGAACCCATCATTTCCTGTCCTGATGACAATTAATAACAGATATTTGTCCACTGCGAAAGGCAATTGCAGAGCGCACACATACTCTTTAGTATATATATTTTAAACTGCAGTTTCTAAACTTGCCAAATTTGACCATCAAAGAAATTATAAAATATAAAAACAAGAAAATAAAAATAAAAAAAACATCTCTAGAGAGACGAACCTGTATGAAATGTATATAGTTTATATTTACTATTTTGATGGATAAATTAAAAAAAATGGGGTCCAGAATAAAAGAGAGATCCTTTCATTTTATGCCAAACCAATTGTAAACAGACCTCCATGATTATATAGCCATCCTCCCTATCTTCGTAGAGATCTGTAAAAAAAAACAAGTTAGAGAACACATATCTGATCTTGTGGGTAGATCTGTTCCGGATCTATTGGTGAATAAAGAAAATGTTCTCCAAGAACTAAATCTTTCAGCGTAATCATGGATGAAAGACCAGATCTGCATCTGGGTGGTGGATCAGGGAAAAAAACTTTGCATCATTTGTCATCTCCTTCTTTCTATCCATGAGAACGTTGATAATATATTTGCCAGAGGGTCGCCCCACCTTCGCCATCTTTTGAAGAAACCACAACTGGCTTTTGGGTTTCGCACCAGGCACAAGCATAAAATGTATGGGGATGCATGGATGACCTCAGAGGAGAAACAAGAAGTTAGAAAAATTTCAATTTTTCTAAAAATCTTCAACGGGAATACCTTTGTCTACTGGATCCGAGGATGGGATCCAGTCAAAACGTTAAAGCAAGCAAGGTAGAACAATACAAGGCTACAGCTTTACCAGTACACATGGATAATTCCTTAATAAAATCAACTGGTAATTTTGTAGCCAAGAACAGAGCACGTTAGCAAACATAAACATGAGCAATAGATTAGAATAATCAGAATATAGCTATGCAGTAAGTAGGCATTGAATAAGAAAATTTACGCCATAGTGAGGATTTGAAAAAAATTATGCCGCCTCCTGGAAGTAATCAACCTGTAACTTTACAACTAGTCAAGTTAAAAATTCCAACAAGTAAATTTCCAGCTGCCCATAAGCCCTAAGGATTAAACAAGCTCTGATACCATATGTAACAGCACAAGTAAAACTAAAATTAATGTCAAAAGGAAAACAATTGTTTCAATGAAATTATACCTGTACTTTCCGGCTGCGAAGTGACCACAAGATTTGGGGACGACTCTCCTCCCAACCGTAGGCTCAATTGTGCAGGATTCTGCTACAGCTGGCCACCCCCGAGCCCTCAATCAACGACTACTGCCAGTATTCCTAAGTCTTAGTATTCTCCCAAGAGAATGAAGATAGAACCTTAGAATGATTGAACCCCCTCCGATCCTCCTCATCATTCATTAAATAGAACAAAACATTGGAAGGGAAACCACATGCACACCCTCCATGTGTCTGCATGCTACATGCCCACCCTCCATGTGTCTGCATGTTAATTTTTCTTTTTTTCTTTTTATTATTATTTGTTATTTTGGTTATTACTATTTTTATTTTTATTACCTATCATTATTTTTATTATGATTTATTTATTATTATTCATTATTTTTATTATTACTTATTATTTTTGTATTATTTTTATTAGTTATTATTATTTATTATTTATTAAGTGGTTTATTTATTATTATTTTTGTATTATTTTTATTAGTTCTTATTATTTATTATTTATTATTAAGGGAGGGATGTTACACATTGCTTTGTAATATATAATTTTCTAGCAAGATGTAACAACAAAACAGTAAGAAGAATCATGTCTCAAGAAGGGTTAGTGAGTTAAAACCATCTTAGACATACATGAACAAGAAAATGTAAGAACTTAATTACAAATCAATTCAACAAGTTACCTGCATAGTGTTAAATAAGAAAGAAAATATTCAAAGCAGACATGCAAGCCATAAGCCATGAATTATTTTATTAACATATCACCCACATAAAAGCCCACACATAAACACAATGGAAATACCAAACAACCAATACAACCACTATGAATATGCACAAGAATTAATGTCGAAAGTGAATAACTTCTCATTATTCATGTTGTAAGTTCAAGTACATGCCTTACAAACCATCAAAGCCCAATAATGGAACCTGTGTTTCTCATACCATTTTCTAAAGAGAAATCCTAGCCTTACGACAACTCGCCATACTATCTGCCAAGAGTTGAGTACCTCTAGCTCCTTAAGCACAAAATAACTCTCTAATGCTATCTATAGCTCAAGTTCTAAATCCTCTTCTAAATGAGGTGTGGGGGTATATTTATACAATTGGGGAGGTGGATTTTCACCTTCTCCATGACCTTTCATATTCCTTATGTCCTTTTTGTGTTCCTTGTAGTTTCAATCACACTTTATAGTAATAGTCACCTTTATAGTCACAATCACAATTTCTAGTTATAGTCACCCTCATAGTTGCAATGACAATCTCTAGTGAAAGTTACCCTCTATAATCACAGTCACAATTTCTAGCCACAATCACCCTTGTAGTCGTAATCACAATGTATAGTAACAACATGGGGGATTCACTAGGGGAGAAATACCATACCACATGGGCTCATATTGGGGGTATATATTGAGGAAAAAATGACATAATATATTGAGTATATAATAGGGGGTGAAGGGTTTTTATATTTCTAAGTATAAAAAATATAGCTCAAAGTTAATGAAAAAATATAAAGGGGTATAAAAGATGTTAATGAAAAAATGGATACCTACAATACCTACTGAAAATAGGGGTTTTTTTAATTATGAAGGTGTATTGGGTGCGTATTGGTAGAGGGTTAAATAATGGGATTTTTAGAGATATTTTCCAATATGTAGTCAAATTAAGGGTATTGTTTAGTATGCCACAAATGCATGTGATATGTCAGAGGTTCATTTAGTGAAACCCCCGTGAGTGACAATGACCCTTTTTAGTTGTAATCATAATCTCTAGTCACAGTCACCCATGTAGCCGCAATCACAATTTCTAGTGACAATGGCACTTTGTAGTCACAGTTGCAAATTTCTAGTGATAGTCACAGTTTCAAAGTGCACCTCGGATTTTTTTCATCCTATGAGAATAGTCTTAGTTTCAAGTCGCATTTGTATAGGGTAATGAGTAAATCAAAAATCACATCAGCAGAGGCTAGATAGGCTAGTCGTAAATTGCATCAGCAAAGGCTAGTCACAAATCACATTAATAGAGGCTAGACAAGCTAGTCACAAATCGCATTAGCAGAGGCTAGTCACAAATCACATCAGCATAGGCTAGATAGGCTAGTCACAAATCGCATTAGTGGAGGTTGGATAAGATAGTCACAAATCACATTAGCAGAGGCTAGTCGCAAATCACATTAACAGAGGCTCAATAGGCTAGTTTCAAATCACATTTAAGTCAAGAAGGCTAGCATTGCAAGTTGTGACTGCTACTTGTGACAAAGGGAAAAAAATTACAAACCCTTCAAAGTTTAAGGCAAAGATCATTATCGCCTACAGACTCAAGTATGGATGAGCTAAATTGATCTCTACTACAATATGTTGACGTTGAACCATAGATGAATCCTAATGCATCTTATAACCCTACCAACATAATAGTATCTACTCCCATTAGGAGTTTTTACTAGTGGTAGTAAGCCTCCTATTTTGATTAGCATTCCTCTGCAAAATTATTTCTTGTTCCATGTTGAGCATAGAACCAATCCATCTATGTGAGGAACCTTACCATAGATTCATCATGCTCCCAAATATCGAGTAAAAGATAATATCAATTTCACTTGAGAATGAACTTAACGTAGGACCTTTACACCTTAAAAATCCACAATATTTCCAAAAACGATTTGGAATGTTCCAAATTCCTATTTATTACTCTAATTTTGGCCTATATTCCTAATAATAACTTTCCTATTTCTAATGATTTCCCATTTTCGTCCCTTTCTAGTTTTATTTTTCTTTTGAACCTCATTCCTTAATTTAGCTTGGTTTACTAGAATAAGATCCTTATTTATAAAGGTTCACGTCCATTTTAAATTTGGATATTTACTAAATATGCCAAATTCATGGTCACTACAACTTATCCTAATACAGATTAGTCTATTTTTATGCTTAAGTATCTTTCCCAACCTTCTTGCTTCTATGAGATAAATTGTTTCAATTTGTAACTCATTTTTCATTCTTATTTACTATTGCTAACATGTCCTCATCTTTTTGCTCTTTTATACTAGCAATTATAAGGTTCAAGGCTTTTTCTATTTTTCTCATGATCCAACTCAATTATCATGTTCATTTCCACTTTGATAGGTTTGATGGCTATTTTATTTTTCATACTACTTAGGGCCAAATTGTTATTCAATTTTTCATTTAACTCTTTAATTTCATCTTTCAAGTTGCAATTTTCTTCAACCATTAATTTTTTCTAATTTTCCATTTCTTGTATTCTATCTTCCATTTTTTATAATTGATTTTCAAACCCTAAAAGTTTATTTTTTAACAATTTAAATTTGTTACCCAGCATTGTACTTAATTCTATTTTATATTCAACTTTTCTTTCTTCATTCCTTTTTCCCGATGAATTGATATGATCATAAGACTTTCTAGGGTGATTTTGCTAGGAATCCCTTTGCTAGGTGAGGTTTTGACATATGTTGTGAAATTCTCATAATTTAGAAATTAAAAATAAAACAATAAAATAAAAAGTAAGAAAAAATAAAATAAATAAAATGAACTTATGCACCTGGGTTGTGAGTTGTGGAATATATTTCCACATAGTTTGTGCAAGTATATTTTTGCAAAATTATTGTGAGAATAATTTTTACCATAAAATATATGAAAAAAAAACAACAATCTTTATATTATATAGCAATTTGTTTACATATAGAGTGAATCAATAATCACCAAACCAGATGACTACCAACAAACATACAATTTCTAATGCATGCCCAACATATGGTATTTTAGATACATGATATATTCAAACTTATATATAAGATACATGATATATTCAAACTTATATATACCATTATGTCGAGAAACATTCACATAACAGATATTATGGAAGCAAAATAAGCCAATTTTTCAAACACAAATACAATATTCGTAGTATCACATCAAAAAGGTCCCACAAAACATCAGTCTCGCAAGTAATAAAATTGTCACAGGAGAGGGAAAAAAAAAGTAGTAGACCATTGAGTATCTAGATAAATATTCATGACACTTCAAATTTTCATTACCTATCAAATTAATTCCCCGCAAAGATTCATTGCAAATAAGTCTTCACAAATATTCAATCGCAGGTAAATATATTATTTCTAGTATGTATGCCAAAAATATATTTGCAAATACTCAGCATAGATCATATTTGCAAATATTAACCACATATAATATCTGCAATTCACCATAGATATAATAAAAAAAAAAAAAATTGTTTATCGTTACTTTAGAGGTCCATACAAGATTGTGGATTTGGAATTTGAGCGAACCTAATTTATCCCTACAGCTTCACATAATAACTCTTCACAACTGGATCCCTAACCCTAGAATCACCTCGAATATGGTCGTAGAGTATACAAATAGTCGTAAAGTTCAAAATTATTGTAGGGTTCAACAAAAAAAGATAGTTGAAAATATTTGTGATGCAGAGTTCATAAAAATTGGAACCAGAAAGTTCAAAACTATCCAACCGTGGAGTTCAAAACTTGTACAATCGTAGAGTTCAAATCGAACATCGTTGCATACTAATTTCAAAATTAGTAAATACTAAATATATGATAATATATTTCATTAATAAAGAAATGTATATATATAATATAATATTTTTTATTAATTTATATTAATTTTAATTTTTAAATGGTGTATTCTGTGTTTTTTATTTATGAATAATACATATCATAAAATATTTTTGTGGGCATATATAATATATATATAATATATATATATATATATATATATTTTGATATGAATATTTTTCTAGGCATATCTTTTTATAGTGAATATTTTTTAGGCATATTTTCAGTGATAAGAACTTTGGGTGATATGAAGGGATTTCAACAACACATGGCCAAACCCTATAATCAATTAAGTGAAATATTGTTTTTTCCTCTTATCTATTTATTTATCACTCTATTATACAAGTTATAATACTAATAATTCACCATAAATATCAAAATATTCCTAAGGGAGACCTAACAATATAATCCTAGATAATTTGTATGAATATATAGATTCTTTATAAAAATGTATAGATGAGAGAAAATGGAAACTTTAATAAGAGTTAAAAGAAATGCTTGATAATAACATTAATTCCTTATAAGACAAGATTCAAACATAAATAAGCAATATACTATCATGAATGGATATTCAATTGTAGGAGATGGATGCTAGATTGCAAGAAATGGAAAAACAAAGTTAATAAGATAAACAATCAACGGTAGTATTAATCTATAAAAGTGCACATGTTCCGGGCAGAACTCCAAGCGGAAGCCAACGCTGGCGATGGAGAAACCATAGCTAAATTATGGCTGGTTTTTCTACCATGGTGATCCTGACCCTGTCGCCTAACAACTGGCAGCCTGGTTAAGACCACCTTGGGTTTGATGTTAGACCACCTTGGGTTTGATGTTTGATGTTACATATATACAAAGTGTTGTCTCAAGATAGGGAGACTATTTTGGACATACAATCTGTTGGTTGAGGAAATCTCTCAACCACACACCAAACTAGGAACAAGTAGATATAGCCAACTCCCATAGAATAGGAACTGACTCCTTACATAGAAAGAATCACAACTAGAGACAAGTAGGTATTAGATATTCCAACACTCCCCCTTAATGAGTACTTGTCTCGATATCAGTTTGCAAAGTCTACATCTAGTCCAATCTGGTAATCACACCTTGTACCTTGTTCATTCAATTGTAGGTGTCCATATAAACGAACAACCATCTATAGGAATGCATGGGTTCCCAACCGCTGCAACCGCCAGTATACTAGGAAGTCCTTCACATACATGGTTCATCCACCTCTTAATGAACTTTCTTTGACTTGGTCCATTACACTATGAGATATGTTACATCTCTCAATTCCCCCATTAATCGAAGACTCAATTCTTCGATTACTATCAAGCTTAGATACGAGTACACCTGCCACCCTCGTACCTACCCAGTGGTTGATTCCACAACTTGATGTCACTAGGGAACACATAACAAAGGGGTATGCATGTCTCTCCAGGTCTTACAGTCATATGCCCTTTTAATATACTCCAAGCTTAAGAAGATACTAGGTACATAAAACATTTTAGAGACCAAAACTGTCCAAAAAACAAAATATGAAATGTAGATTTGCTATGATTACAATGTGTGACTCACATTTTATCAAAATCATGAGTCTATTCTACAAACCACTCAAACAATTTCACCTCGCTATCCATCATAGTTTAATCGTTGTTGTTGCTCTTTCCACATCATGGGCATCTTTTTCTTTGTCATTTAAATTTTGGAACTCCATGCTTAACCTGTCGTCATTTGTTAGAGTCGCGAATTCTAACAAAATAGCTTTACCCAAATTGAGTTAGCGAGGCTCAATAAGGCACAATAATTTTATCATAGCTCCAAGAAATAAAAAAATAAACTTCCAGTTTAATAATTGATAAAATTTCTTTGTATGTGCCCAACATGACTTTAGATCACTATTTGAAAAATAGTGACAACACAGTTAGCGCTCCACTCAGACGAAACTCCACACTCACCGCACCAAAGTCAGTGCTCTATCATCGGTCGATTGAGGTCGCATGGCCAACACAGAGCGCTTGGGTGTTCAGTGAGACTCCACGCATATAACAGAAAGTTGAGTTTAGAAATAGCCTTATTTACTCTTTCATCAACTCGAGGAATTTCAAATGCCCTTTCTGTTGCTCGCTTCACCTAATTTTCCATGTAACAGTGGGCCTGGAAAAATCCCTCGAAAAAGATTTATTGCACCTATTTTCCTTATCGTCTGACAGGAGTGCCACGAGGGGTTTCGACCATGCGACCACGATCTTGCACCACAGAGGACTTGGAGGTCGGAGGTTCAAGTCGATGCAGGTCCTGCTGCTGCCCTTTGTGGTCTTGTCAATGCCCTTTTTCTAGTGGTACCTAAAGGTGTTGCGGGAAGAGAAGCGGCTCATGGATTCGTAGTCCAATAGCGACACAATCGTGGTCGTGAGCCTCTGGTTCAATTTCTTCGCAACACTGGTGTTTGTTACAGCCATGGTCATATCGCTCAAGATCGCCTTCCCGCACCTCGCGCTAGCACTGTCGTGGTCCTTGACCCCATGATGGACAAACTCCCTGTTGGCATCTCAAAGTTTGAGCAAATTGCCCTAACCAGCTCTCTATCAAGCATGCAGATCTGCAAAATCTGGAAGCACATTCCACGTTTCTCCTCCACATAGTGAACAAAGCACGCGGATCTTAGATCTGGCAGCAATTACAACCTTCACGCTTCTTCAACGCTTGTTTTGAGGTCAAAAGCCCGAGCAAATTAGCAAGCTCACATCAATGAGCTTCAACTGCCACGCTCCTATCTGTAGTCACACAACAACCACAAATGATGGAAAAATAGGAAAAACAAGAAAATGAAACAAACAAAATAATCATCAAACTTTTTATTTTCCTCAGCCCAGGAGCGGCCAAGCCCACGAGGGGTCAGGCCCTTGGGGCTCTGATACCAACTTAAAATATCAATATGCACATTATCTGTCATCTATTCATTAAAATAAGATTACATATATACAAAGTGTTGTCTCAAGATAGGGAGACTATTTTGGACACACAATTTGTTGGTTGAGGAAATCTCTCAACCACACACCAAACTAAGAACAAGTAGATATGGCCAACTCCCATAGAATAGGAACGGACTCCTTACATAGAAAGAATCACAACTAGAGACAAGTAGGAATTAGATATTCCAACAGTGATGATGTCGCAAAGCATTTCGGAATTTTTTCCAATTATAGATTATATATTATTTTAATTATGAGAAATCGATAAATCAAATATTTGAATTGCTAACTATTTAAATATTTTTTTGTTAACACACTCTACACTAGAATAATAAAATCATTCCTATATATATATATATATATATATATATATATATATATATATATATATATATAATATAACATATATATAATATATAATATATAGTAATTTTGGATCATTATCAAGTATCAATGCAAATTTTCTTTTTTAGTATAAAACTTGAGAGAAGATTTGCGCCTTGAAAGAAGATTTGACTGTTTTTTCAAAATGAAAATAGATTTATGTAGATTCTTAATAATACTATTTATATTTTATATAAATTTCACATTTCTATATATAGAAATATTCATGATTCTAATATTATTAAAACCCTAGTAATACATATAGTTACATACATATGCACTTGACATTTTCTTTAGAGAGAGAAAATAGTTTTTATAACTTAATAATTAAATGTAGATATAAGATCTTAAAATATCATAATTACCAATATAAATCATCATTATTTTAATTCATTTTAATATAGTAAACCGATTATCAATTCTTTCTAAAATAATATTACAATAAAACAAATTATATTTAACTTACAACTTATTTTGTTATTTTTTAAATTTAAACCTTAACAACAATATCTCGTTTAATTCACTACTATAATGTCTCTCCTACTTTAAAAACACCCCTTTGTTATTAAAAATGACCTAGTCTAACTTATAGATGAAATAGACTTATATACAAGATTCTCCCAAACTCTAACTTATAGATGAAATAGACTTATATATAGGATTCTCCCAAAACAATTTTAAGAAAGAATGTGTTTTTGTTGTTGTTTAAAATACATTTTTGAATGCATAAATGGATTGAGAACCCTTGAAAACAACAATTTCAAGAAAGAATGTGCTTTATTTTTGTTTAAGATATATTTTTGAATGCATAAATGGATTGATCACGCTTAAAACCCCTTGAGGCACTAGAATTCAACAGATTAAACAAATTAAGTTCAAGTCTTTAAAAATCTTTACGATTTTGGTTAAAATTAACCAGGAAAAATATCGTGAAAAAAAAAACATTTTATCTACAAATTAGACCAATCCATTAAACATTAAAAATAGTCCTTACAATGGTTTAGAGAATGATATTTCTGGCCTAAGGAATGAAGGTAGTATCCTTTTAATGGGTGTCTTTAATGCTTGAACTTCAAGTAACCAAGCTATTATTCTAAGCAATCATTCCAACCCTAATCCTCTTTGTTTAGACGAAGACCTTACTCTGGCTAGCCAATACAAAAGGAGCTTTGAAGACCTTGGGGAGAATTTGTTTGGGTCGGAGCTAGTCAAGCTCTATAGTGCTCAGCATCTCATAATTTGCAACGATGTAAAGAAGTGGCCCAATTCTAGCCAGATGACCTACATCCATGGGCTTGGTAACAGTGCGATCGACTATGTTATTTCCGATCTCCCTTTATACAACAAAATAATAAATTTTGACATCTTAAACAACCACGAGCTTGACTCTGATCATAGGGCTTTACTTATAACTCTCAATTTTGGCATGCATAGAGATCCCATAGAAGATAATCCTTATAGCCAAAAGAACTTAATCTTTGATAGAAACAAAAACAATCTATCTCTAAATGAATTAAAAACTAATTTGCTTCCTTTATCTAGTATAGACAACATAGAAGACTCTATCATAATTTTACTACAACCATCTCATATTCTATTAACAAGTTCTCTACCAAAGTTTCAAGTAATAAAACAGATAGCAAAACCAACCCCATGGTATGACAAAGATTGTAAAAGTGCAAGGAGATCAATTAAGGAAGTTGTTGATGAATCTCTTAAAATTGACAAGCTAAAAATATATAAAGCCCTAACTAAAAGGGAAAAAAGGCAGTATATTTGTAAAATACAAAAAAATCTCTTACACCTCTCTAAGGTAGCTCCTAAGAAATTCTGGAGGCAGATTCTACCTAGGAAAACTAAAGATAATAATAAAATTTCTTTACACGATTGGAATTCCTATCTTAAAAAGCTTTATGAATCTCCAAATGTCAAGGATAACTTTGAAACCCTGCTCACAACGAAAGATGTTTTCTCATTAGAAGACATTGATTTTTGGGTCAAACACCTGGCAAATGGGAAAGCTAAGGACATTAAAGATTACCAAGCAAAAATCTTAAAAATTGGAGGCCTTTTTCTCATCCCCCACATCCACAAGATTTTCAATCAAACGGTCAAGCAAGGGTTCCCTAAACCATGGACTCAAAGCCTCAGTATCCTTTTTTTTAAAAGTGGGAATACAAATAACCCCTCTAATTATCGGACGATTATGATCAACCCTCTCTTAGCCAAGTTATATGGTATTATTTTGGAAAATAAATTGAGCATATGGCTTGAAAGTGAAGGTAAGCAGGCTAAAGGCCAAGCGGGTTTTAGAGGGTAACTCTCAACATCGGACCAGCTCATTATGCTTAGGATCATTGTGGAGGAATGCTGCAATGACAAATCCAATCTCTTGTGTTGCTTTGTGGACTTTAGAAAGGCTTTCAATACGGTTCCTAGAAACAACCTATGAAACAGATTAGAAGAGATAAAGGTTCCTTTCGAATTGAGAGTTGTCACTATAAGGTTATATGAGAATGTGATTGTGAAGTTAAAGAGAAATGAGGGGTGGTCAAAAGATATTAGGTGTAATATCGGCGTTAAACAAGGTTGCCCCCTCTCCCCTACCCTATTTGGCATTTACATTGACAAGCTAGAAGATTGTTTAGAGGAAGCAGGTTATGTTGGCATAATCTTAGCTAGGATAGTCATCATCCTTCTTTTCTATGCTAACGATATTGTTCTTCTCGCAAGGTGCCCACCTGATCTTGATTAGAAACTTAGACTTATTAAGGATTTTTGCTCTACCATGGGTATGATTGTTAGCACTAACAAAACAAAAGTTATGATTATCAAATCCAAGAAGGACACCTACGCTAATTTTATGTATGACAATAGTAATTTGGAGGAAGTGTCTTCTTAAAAGTACCTAGGAATTGATATTCATCACAAGCTCAACTGGAACTATAACATTGATAAAAGAATTAATGGGGGGTGGAAAGCCTATTTTGGTCTTGAAAATAATTGTAAAACGACAAACCTTGTAATGTGGGATAGAAAGAAGTTCCTCTTTGAAACTTTAGTCACTCCTGTTATCTTATATGGATGTGAGGTTTGGGGTTGCAGCATATCTAGAGAATCTTGGAGAAAGATTGAGCAAATCTAAAAGCATTTTATAATGTATAACCTCAAAATTAAAAGCAATACACCTTATCTTATTCTCCTTATAGAAGTGGGTCTTTCCCCTATTGAGAGCCTAGCTATGACTAGGCTTATGTTGTACAAGCACAAGCTCAATAACATAGGAGACCATAGACTTCCTAAGCTAGCTTTAAATTCCAGCCAACACCACCTAAGGCTCAAATGAGGTTGGTATAAAGATGTGAGGGCATAGTTAAGCCTTTGGGAGATCGATGAGAATGTTGTATTGCAAAACATTAATAACATTAAAAATATTGTCACCTCTAAATTCAGAGAAAAAATGTGGTGTGAGAAAGTTTTAGCAACTAAAAGAAAATTAAGATATTATAAGGAGGTCATCAACCCCACCCTAGAATATCAAAAGTATCTCTCTATTTTAACTAGCTCAAAGAAGAAAATTAATTTAGCCAAGATTAAAACGAACTCTCATGAGTTCCACAGTGAAACGGGTCATTGGGCAGTTCCTAAAACACCGTGGATGGAAAGATTCTGCCATCTCTGTGAGAATATAAACATAGAGGATGAAAATCACTTCCTCTTAGAGTGCCTTGTGTACAACCACATTAGATCTTCGTTTCATAATGTTTGTTGCAGTATTGACCTTCCTAGCCTTTTACAATGTCAAAATTATAGTGAGCTCGGGAGGCTTCTCTCCAAGCTTTTTGAGCATAAGAATACAATTTTAAATCAAACTAAAATAATTCGTTTCTTTAGATCCAATAGACCAAAGTTTGGTCTCAGTAGACGTTAACCACCACCACCATCATGATCATAATATCTTATTTAATATAAAAAATATGTGTAATGTTTGAACAAGGCGTAATACAAATGGAATCTCAACAAGGCATAATACAAATAGGATCTTTTAAAAGACACGAAAGACTTTGCATCATTAAAAGACGAACAATTATAAGTTAAATTATTAATATAATAAC
>APFE030476273.1:1929-16889 GCA_000404065.3 Pinus taeda | reverse complement strand
TACAATAAAAGCTAATTTATTTTAATTATATTTTTTATTGAACCTTTAATAGCAACATCTCGTTTAATTCACGACAATAATGTCTCTTCTACTTTAAAAACACCCCTTGTTATAAAAAAAAATAACTATTCCATTTCCTCCCTGAGATATATACTATTATTATTACAATAAAAGCTAATTTATTTTAATTATATTTTTTATTGAACCTTTAATAGCAACATCTCGTTTAATTCACGACAATAATGTCTCTTCTACTTTAAAAACACCCCTTGTTATAAAAAAAAATAACTATTCCATTTCCTCCCTGAGATATATACTATTATTATTCCATTTCTTACCGGAGATATATAATATTATTAATATAACAATGTATTTATTCCGAGACACTGGTTTGACCAAGCGTAATACAAGTTGGATTTTTTAAAAGACAAGAAAGACTTTGGATAATCAAAACACTTAAAAACTTGTATAATGATTATAAAAGACAAAGTTGGATGATTATTAATATAATGATTTGTCTATTAAGACAAGAAAGTGTTTGCTCTGAAACTCTTTCTTATATGGCTACGATCGAGGGGCAGTGGTGTGAGGTTACATGTTTTACTAAATTTACGAGAAATTCCGTGGGATTGATGAGGGTCAATGTCCGTGGCCTATTAGAATGAATATTGAAGGAGTTATTAAACGTGGGATATTCTTAAGTGGGTGGCCGCCTCTAACCTCATTCTCGTGTCAACCATCAAATACGAATCACGACGAACCAAACACGAATCTTCTTCCTAAGATTGCCGGTTCCCTCCCTTCGATAAAATAAAAAATATGGCTATTCCATTTCTCCTCGTATATAAAAACAAAAACTATAACACATTGTTTGCTCTGAAACACTCGTTTGACTTAACCAAGTTTGACGAAATAAATTCCGTGGGATTGATGAGGGTCAATGTCCGTGGCCTATTAGAATGAATATTGAAGGAGTTATTAAACGTGGGATATTCTTAAGTGGGTGGTGGCCTCTAACCTCATTCTCCTGTCAACCATCAAATACGAATCACGACAAACCAAACACGAATCTTCTTCCTAAGATTGCCGGTTCACTCCCTTCGGAAAATATATATATATATATATCTATACATTACATTTCCCCTCGTATATAAAAACAAATACTATTACATTTCCCCTCGTATATAAAAACAAAAACTATAACACACTTTCCCCTCGTATATAAAAACAAAAACTATTACATTTCCCCTCGTATATAAAAACAAAAACTATAACACACTGTTTGCTCTGAAACACTCGTTTGACTTAACCAAGTTGGATTTTTTGAAAAGACCAAGGTACTAAAATTGATAATTATTAGTATATGCGTAGATAGGAGAACTGTTATTAATTATTATTTATGAATGAATATTATTTTTTAATAATGGTAGAGGTTAAGTTTTAAGGTATTGTTTTTAATGTGATTTTTTAGAAGTTTTTCTGGTGAGTTTTACTAGTCTATTTTTTTTCAAATCTGGCAAGAATTTATTGAAATTATAAGTTTGATGGGTAACTCTTATACAATCCAAGTGCCCTAGGGTTTTTCGGTGTGTTGAAGCTATATATACAATTAAAACCACTTTAAATAACATAAATAAAGATTTCACCTCAAAATTTTCCAGAATTCTTGCATCAGAAAATCTAAAAAATCCCACTAAAAACAACTCATTTTTGAAAATAGTAATTAATAAATTGTTATTATTTATTATTATATTGTTAAAGTAGATTATATTATTTTTTGGTTATGGTTAATTAGTTTTAATTTTGATTAAAATAAGATATTATGGTCAAGTTTTTAAAAATTATATAAAAATTATAATATATTTCAAAAATTTATATAAAAATAAATATTTAAAAAAAAAAATTAAATTTTTTGTATTAAATTTCTAATTTTAATTAGTTATTGAGAATTTTTTATATATTTAAATTATATTATTATTAAAAAATAATTTAAAATAAAATAAATACTAATTATGTCCAATCAAAATTTAACAATTTTTAATGTTATATTCAAGCCTCTGTGATCCATATGAATTAAACAAAGTCTTGTTGTAGAAATCACATGAGAGTATTTTTTTGCCGATGCATTTGGAGTTCCAAAAGCATCCGCCAAAAAATTCTCTCATGTGATTTCTACCCCAAGACTTTGTTTAATTCATTATGGATCACAGAAGTTTAAATACATAAATTTTAATGCTGATAAAAGCACTCTCATTTATTTATACAAACCAAATTTCCAGCTTAAAAATCTCACCACTTCAATTTTATATTATTATAAAAAATTAAATGACTCATAAACAAGATCTTAATCGTGGCATTAACATCTTAACTTTACATTTTTTGACCTGCCACATGCTTTCCACTAATTTTTTATTCCTTAGAACACGTCCCACTAGGGCGAGCCATATTTCCCATGCTATCGAGCCATTAATGAATGACGGGTGTATATACCCACCATTCGATTTCGACCTTAACAAAATCGAACGATAAGCATATACACCGGCCGTTCATTAATAACGCGATAACATGGGATTTATTGGTCCCCTCCCACTAGAGTTGCACTGTTGGGTTCAAAAGACAGTCATAAACTGATGGGGCCAAACATGTGTTCCACTATGCTCATTTTAAAAGGGACTTATGCTGGATTAATTTGTTTCCAGTTTTTTCGGAACATGTGTCTCACTGCACAGTGGCACTCTTCTCTGCAAGGTATATTGTTTTTGTTTGTTTTTAATTTTGTTTAATTATTATTATTTAGTTATCTATTTACTCAATTATTATAGTTTATTGATTTATTGATAAAATAATACTTCTAATAAAGTATCAATCTTATTATGCTTAGAAATAACTGTAATACGAAAAAGCTCATTTCTTTCTCTGTCATTATTTTCATTATCAACAGATTGTGTCGAATTACTTGTGGATGCTTCAGAATCTCTACCTTTAGTACCTGTCACTGTAACTGTTGTTTCATCGCCTTGAATCTGATCTCAAGTCCTTCTAAATAGCAGTAGCATTCTTCTTCTCCTTTCCACTGAACTTCTTAGGTTTTAGTTTTAGTTGCAAAAACTAGCAGTGTGCCTTATTGTGTCCTTCTTTCTTGCAATGAGTGCATGAAGGTTTATCCTTCTTTCCAGTGTTTAAATTCCTCTCCTTCCATTTTAGTTTCTTCTTTTCCTTGCTCTTGCTTCTAGAATATTTAGATGATCCCCCAACCTCTGGGTTTACATTCTTACCTCTAGCTTCTAGATGTGTGGCTTGAACTGATACATCATCTAAGCTAGTGGGATTAAACATGAGAATAGTATGCTTTAAATAGCTACGAAGACCACCTATATAATTTAATAAAGTCTCAGATGAATCTAATGATATAGCTAGAGTTAAAGCTCTCTTTCTAAATTCTTGAATATAACTTTGTACACTTTGACCCTTCAATTGACGAATAGTTTGCCAACTCATCATTGCCTGTTGCATGTAAGCTAAAGGATCGAATTGCTTTTTGATAGCAAAAACAAATTCATTCCAAGTAGAAATGATTTTACCATGTTTTTGTAGATTAGCTTGTGTCTTGCTTTCCCACCATACTAGTGCAGTTCCTCCAAGTCGAAGGCTAGCCAGCTGAATCTTCTTCCTTTCTGAATCAACATTTTATACCTTGCAATATACATCAATTTGTCTTATCCAATTATCTAGCTTTTCTGCATTGAGTTCTCCATCATAAATTGGCAAATCAAACTTCACATCTAATTTGATTAAGGAAGTTTTCTTCTTCTTTTCAAAAGAGCTAGAAGATGATGAAGGTGATGATGGAGGAGGCATTTCCCCTTTCCCTTTGCCTTTTGGAGGGGCAACTAGAAAAGGTTCTTCTACTCCTTTGTCTAGTTTGGGTGTTGTAGTGCTTCCACCTCGACCCTTCTTGAACTCCAGATACATCTCTTCCACCATAGCTCGGATTGTCATAAAACTTTCTATAAGTTGAGATTCGGATCCCAATGGAGCTTCTTCTGCCATTCTCCTCTGATAAAAGACTCTTCCAATCTCTGGATTAGCCCCAACAAGTTCTCCTTCTCCTAGTCTGAGCTTTAATCTAGTTATCATTCAAAATCCAGCACCATCTTGTCTAACCTTAACAAAACCAAATGCTTTGATACCACTTGATCCAAAATGGATATTAAATCAAGAAGAAAAGGTATTATAGACTCATGTGCAGGAATGCCTATATTATTTAGTGCAATGGATCGAAACGATTGCGAATAATACAACCATTTAACAGTGAAAAAACATAACAGACACACACATCAACACAACGAATAATCGAGGAGTTCACCAAACTTCCTGGCTACGTCTCTTGGTCTAGCTTTCAGTGTCGATCTCTATATTATGTCTTCAAGAATAGAGTTTACAGGGGTGAGCTCAATCAGAGCCATAACACAACAAATAGTGATATTACACAGGGATTTCACTTGAAAACCTCAAGTCTAAAGAGTGCACAGACTCTCCCTTTCAGTTCCTCTAATCAATTGTTCGTAGCTGTGCGTTTTCTCTGAATTTCTGTCTCAATCTATCTTCTCTCTGACTCTGTCTTTCTATTCTATCATGGGATGGATTTAAAAGCCTATTAGCGCTGTCGGTTTTCATTCCTTTTCGGGCTCTCTGGCTTCCGGTAGTTTCCCTTATTCCCCAGGTTCTCTGGCTTCCGTCGAGAGTCCATGCACTCATTGTTGAAATGCTCGGGGCACAAGGCTACTAACAGGACGAAATACTAGCGAGCAAGGATGGAACTGGCCGTTTGGCCTTCCCCCGGAAAAATCCTTAAAACAATGCATTTTTGGTCTCCAAAGGAAAATACATAGAAAACATATAAAATCCAACAAAAACACTTTCTATCATACTTCAAATAATATCCAATCGTGTCCATAATCCTTATCAGGTCCGGCCTTTATCGCAGTCACAAGTCGCATAGTGTCGTTCCTTTTTATCATTGCGATACGCTGCTGCGATGCGATATTGCTATTGGCATCGCATATCGCAAGTCCTCGAGCCCTCAGTAAGTCCTCGCTTTGGCGATATTGCGATGCAATCTCCATCGTTGATCTGCGATCTCCAATCCGATGGATGAAAGTCATTTCGGATGGCCAACTTGCACGGAGATTATTCGCCTGAAGAAAGCAGTTTTATCTCTCCTGTGGTGTGCTACATGTCGGCCAGTGTATGGAATCAAGCGGAGCCTCTCCAATACTGCTTACTGCCTAAAGCCCGCCCGAAATACTGCTTACTACGGAACTCAAATCCTTCGCTGTTTTATTTCATAACTCTTTCGAGTCCGCCTGTGTTAAGTCCTCCCTTTGGTTCCATGCGATGCGATATTGGTAGTTGATTTGGACCGTTGATCTACGCATTCAATCAACAGTTCATGTTGTTTCACTTGTATCGTTATCACATTTCTCTTAAGGCTAAGGCTCACTAACACTGCTTGTTCCTCTCGATGCGATATGATCTCATCCGTTGATCTTGTGGATCCAACGGCTCTGGTGCATTCCTACTACGCTTCTGCTTTCCTTTGGATTTTTGGGTTTTTCCACCATTCTTTCACTTGCGCCATTAATTAATGAAGACACTAGACTTAGAGGTTTTGTATATAAGATCCATTTTGGATCAGCATGCAACATAGGTTTTGTTGTGTTTTTCATTATTTGACCATCTTGTTCCAAAGGTTTAGTTAAATTCTATTAGATGATGAGATGATATTTTGCATCATTATTTTATCAACATAAATGCATTGTAAGAGGATATACACAAAGAAATTGTGTGGGAATGTGTTCAAGGTAAAGTAGCTCGCTCCATCAATTACTTTATTTGGTAATGCTTCCTTCCTCGCCTCTTAATATTGTAGCAATAGATGTTAATAGCATCTTTAACTAAATTGCGACTTGGATGCCTTTGACCTGGATTCCTCTGAAGTAAATGGGGTTGGTTGTATTTGAAGGAATTTCACTATACTATACCTCTTTGACTCCAGCTCATCTCTAACAAATAGTCTTGATAATGCAAATCCTTATTCAACAAAGATAGGCAAATTCACATGTTAAATACATTCACATCTAAGTTCCAAATTACAGAAGCATAATTTTCCATGTCCACATGGATGTGTTCGATATTATTTTGGCGAATGTATTAGCATAGTCCACAGTGAAGCAAAATTTTGAGTTTGTCCATGGAATTTGTTTTTGCTAAAGTATAACCACATGTAAACAATTTTTCATAAAAAAGGTTGTTTCTCTAATTTCAAGTTCATTAAAAACAAGGTTGTTTCTCTCATTTCGAATTCATTGAACCATTGTTTCCATTTTGTGAATATTGCATGGACATGTTTATTGGACACATTTATTTTGGAAATGCATTCCAATGTATTAGCTTTGGCATGGACTTGTTGCTTAGCAGCTCATGTTGTTTACTTAAATAATTGAGTTGAATCATTAAAAGACGTACTTTACAATAACTTCGAATGGATTTTGACATCAAATTCAAAACAAGAACACTAGTAATAAGATCTCTTACTCTGGAAGAGTGATTTTGCAAGAGTGGTTTTCCCAATCCCACCAAACCACAAAATCCTTATCACACTCGCCTACCTTCCTATTTTCATGCTACCACAATACCATTCTTTCCTCAAAATATTTTATTTTTCCACCCAATCTAGTTGAATATTTGAAGACATAGAAGGGTATTTTTGGATTTATTTTTAGCACTCATTCCATAACATCAACTATCAACAACCCCTCGTCAATGTATAATGTCCACAATAAAATTACAGTAAGAAAAGAGTATATATAGTATGATATACTTTTGAATATAATAAGTGAAGAAAATTAAGATGAATGAATAGAGATACTTATAGGTTTCATCGGCCATTATACGCCTCCAGCTCAAAGTTGCCTATATTTGCAACAACAAAAAGAGCCTTCCCAATTTTCAAATTGTGTAGTCATATTGCCACATTTCAGAGTCATATGTCTTCTTTTCTAGAAAACACAGGTCAGAGAATAAAATCCAATGTATCCTTCCATCCACTGAA
Organism: Pinus taeda; assembly: GCA_000404065.3. NCBI lineage: Eukaryota > Viridiplantae > Streptophyta > Pinopsida > Pinales > Pinaceae > Pinus > Pinus taeda. Next base: position 9,775 of record APFE030476273.1, on the reverse strand, counting down.
GGATGGGAATCATAAAATATGAGAATAATGGTTGATTTTGACTCTTGCATCAACTTCAACATGAACAACGACACATCCAAACACCAATGCTACTTGAAATAATTATTAAAGAAAATAGTTATGTGAGCAATGGCGACTCTAATAATGCTTTCTATCAGAGAAATTAAATAATCTCCCTTTTGCAATTCTTGTAGTCCAAGAAGAATTTGCATCAACAATGTGCCTTTAGGTGATGGTAAATATTGTTAGCAAAGGTTTTCTCAACATTAGGGACTCGGTGATTGATGAACACGTCATACTGGTAGAAATTGTTGCCATTCACCATAGAGATGGAGCCGAAAGTGAACGAAGATGCTATGGGATACAAAATAATAAAGAATTTATGTGAGATATTGAGAATGTGCAATGAATCAACTCAAGGTTCAAGGTTTTCGTTTGTTAAGCTCAAAAACTACAAAGTGAATCCTAGTTTCTTCCAAGTTAGCACTTGACCTTTTGCACGTTCCCTCTCTTGATCTCCATTTTTCAATATTGGCCTATCAAAATAAACAAAATTGCAATGCAATGATTTTATTACAGTTGCTTATTTATTGAAAGAAACAAGATGTTATTGTTGCACTACTTGGTAAAATGAATTAAAATTGGTAGAATTTCATAAAATAACGATGTCTCAAAGCATTTTGGAATTTATTATTTTAACTATAAGAAATCGAAAAATCAGATATTTGAATTTGAGTTAAGGGAGTGTTTGAATTTTTCTTATCAATTAAGCTATTATCTACATATTTCACTGGTGAACTCTTTAATATATTCTTTTGTTAGCACACTCTACATTAAAAATAAATAAATTTATATAATAATATAGATAGACACACATTAAAAAAAAAATCATTCATATTATATATTAGTAATTTTGGATCATTATCAAGTATCAAGAGTGATCAAATCTCTCAAAGTGCAAACTCTTTCTTAGTGTAAACTTGAGAGAGATTTGCACCTTGAAGGAAGATTGATTGCTTTTTCAAAATGAAAATAAATTTATGTAGTTTCTTAATAATACTATTTATATTATATATAAATTTCACATTATATATATATATATAATATATATATATATATATATATATATAAATTAAAATTTCTTTTTGGAACGGGAGCGAGATGGCTAGGTTTCCTGCAACCCCCAGCGCCACCAACACAAGGATCTCAGGGACAGCGATTGCAGGAAAACCCTGCACGGTCCTGCGAGCTAGATCAAGCGATCCTTGGATCTGGTTTTCGTCTGAAACTGATCGGTCCTCGACGATAGGGCAAACCCTCTCCAACTCTCGGTCCTGGGACGTCGTTGCCCTCAAAGCTCTGCGATGCCCTGGAACGTTTTCAAGCCTGGCCAACGGTCTTTCTGCCGAACTGCCAGACCCAAATCAGTACTGGGCCGCTGCGATCTCCCCTTCGAAGATTACGCTCTGGTCAGGAGTTTTCGCCCGCGCGGATGGAAAAAAGACTCGGCGGTCTGCTACTCGACTCTCTTTCGGAAAATTGTGGGCACGATCTATCACTTCTTGGCAGGACAGCTCGCCGCCCAGTCGGTATTCTTCCACGATGAAGCCTCTTGGCTGCAAGGATTGGGGTCTGCATGCAGCAGATCTACCCCATCGCTCACATGCATGGTCCTCTCTCTGCAACTGCAGGCCGGATCTCACTGCTACAGGCAAAGCAAAAACCCAGATTGAGGGCAAACATCAGGTAACCAAAACATGTTTTCAGATTTTCATTAAAACACCAGAGTCGAAATCCTTTTTAGCTTGGGTACATGCAGAAAGTACTGTGTTGTAGCTGAAGCAGCAACTCTGTGTTTTGACTGGTTATCCTAGACAGATCCAACACCTAGTAAATGGTAGACGGTCCCTCCAAGACAACAAAACCATGGGAAGCTATGGGATTAGGCCAGGAGAAACCATTGTTTTGAACCTCAGACTGAGGGGAGGAGCTCCCACACAGGGTCAGACAAGCCGCTCAGGAGGGGAGATGGGGAAAAAGGCTGCACCTCAGCAACAACCCAAAGGAGGGATCTCATACAAAAACATCCTTCAGGGCAAAAAAGACCCAGGATCTACTCCAGATCAAGGCAAGTATACTCCTAGACCATATATTGTAGATCAGTTAGGGCAAACCCTAGCCCTAAACCTTGACTCTACAGGGCTGGACGACTTTGTAAATTCCTATGAAAAACAGGGCCTAATCTGTCGTTTTAACAGTTTCTGGCCGAAACCAATGGATCTATTCCATTGGATATTCACTACTTGGACCATGGAATGTGACATACATCTATGCTCCAAGGGTTTCTTCATAGTCAGATTTGCATCCTCGGAAGTCAGAGAAACAATCATCAGCAATGGGCCTTGGTTCTGGGGAACATCGGGGCTCTTCATGACCCCATGGTTTCCAGATTTCGATCCAAACACCATGACTGTAACCAAAGTGCCGGTTTGGGTCCGTTTATTCAACCTTCCCCTCCACTTCTGGAGTGAACAAGTCCTGGAAGGAATTGGGAACAACATAGGGAAATATATCAAAACAGATCTGGAGAGAATTGATGAAAGGTTATACACTTTTGCCCGTATTTGTGTTGAAGTAGATCTCAGCAAAGGACTACCAGACAATATAAGACTGATCTATAAACAACAAAACTGGCTGCAAACACTTGACTACGAAAACACTGCTTTCAGATGCAGGTTTTGTAGGCAGACAGGACACCTACAAAGCACATGCCCAAAAGCAAAAAAAGTAAACAGCAAAAAGAAGCAGAAAGGAAAGCAGAGGAAAGGATGGCAATTTCCCCCCCCTGATTCAGATGATGAAGAATCAGAAGCAGAAGAGAACGACACCTTAGCAGAAAATGCAGAGGTATCCAAAGAAAAGGAGAATAAGGAAGAAGCTACAGCAGCAAACAAGGATACAAAGTTGCATCAAAATCAGGCAGAGAAGATAAACGAGGAATAGAACATGGGAGGGAACAAACGGCATCACCACTCAGATTCTTTAGACTCAGACAAGGAAACAGGCTCACGAAATGCATAAACTCAGTTAGTCATTGCTTCGATTGAGCCAGCACAAGGAGAATGGCGAAAGGTTGAAAAGAAAAAGGGGAGAAAAACTTGAAGCGTAAACTTCATGGCCGGATCTCAATTTTTTTTTCCCCTTTCTCTCTCTTTCTCCTCTCTTCTTTTTCTTCTCTTCTTTTCTTCATGCACGTTAGACTTCTAACGTTGCGCGGGGTGCTATTGCACTCGTGCCCTTTTGGGCATCTTATGGAATGCTTCATTGCATCTGCTAGTGTAACTTTTCATTAATTCTTTTAATAAAAGGTTACCGCTTTTTTCTTTGGAAAAAAAAATTAAAATATATATATATATATATATATATATAATATATATATATATATATAATATATATATATATATATATATAATATATATATATTAATTAATTTTGAATCATTATCAATTATGATCAAATCTCTCAAGATGCAAACCTCTTTTTGAGAGCAAAATTTGAAGAAAATTTTGCACCTTGAAAGACTTGATTGTTCTCAACACTTAGTAGATTCAATGGTAAGATAGATTTATACTGGTTCTTAATAATACTATATATATTATATATAAATTTTACATTTATATATATAGAAATATTCATAATTCTAATATTATTAAAACCCTAGTAATACATATAGTTACATATATATGCACTCGACATTTTCTTTAGAGAGCGAAAGTAGTTCTTATAAGTTAATAATTAAATGTAGATATAAGATCTTAAAATATCATAATTACCAATATAAATCAACATTATTTTAATTCATTTTAATATAGTAAACCGACTATAACTTCTTTCTAAAATAATATTACAATAAAAAAATTATATTTAACTTACAACTTATTTTGTTATTTTTTAATTTAAACCTTAATAACAACATCTCGTTCAATTCACCTCTATAATGCCTCTCCTACTTTAAAAACACCCTTTTGTTATTAAAAATGACCTAGCCTAACTAAAATGACCTAGTCTAAATTATAGATGAAATAGACTTATATACAAGATTCTCCCAAACTCTAACTTATAGATGAAATAGACTTATATACAGGATTCTTCCAAAACAATTTCAAGAAAGAATGTGTTTTTGTTGTTGTTTAAAATACATTTTTGAATGCATAAATGGATTGAGAACCCTTGAAAACCACAATTTCAAGAAAGAATGTGCTTTATTGTTGTTTAAAATATATTTTTGAATTCATAAATGGATTGATCACCCTTAAAACCCCTTGAGGCACTAGAATTCAACAGATTAAACAACTTAAGCTCAAGTTTTGAAAAATATTTACGATTTTGGTTAAAATTAACCAGAAAAAATATCATGGAAAAAAAAAACATTTTATCTACAAATTAGACCAATCCATTAAACATTAAAAATAATCCTTACAATGGTTTAGAAAATGATATTTCTGGCCTAAGGAATGAAGGTAGTATCCTTTTAATGGGTGTCTTTAATGCTTGAACTTCAAGCAACCAAGCTATTATTCTAAGTAATCATTCCAACCTTAATCTTCTTTGTTTAGACGAAGACCTTACTCTGGCTAGCTAGTAGAAAAGGAGCTTTGAAGACCTCGAGGAGAATTTGTTTGGGTCGGAGCTAGTCAAGCTCTATAGTGCTCAGTATCTCATAATTTGCAACGGTTTAAAGAAGTGGCCCAATTCTAGCCAGATGACCTGCATCCATGGGCTTGGTAGCAACGCGGTAGACTATGTTATTTCCAATCTCCCTTTATACAATGAAATAATAAATTTTGACATCTTAAACAACCACGAGCCTGACTCTAATCATACGCCTTTACTTATAACTCTCAATTTTGGCATGCATAGAGATCCCATAGAAGATAATCCTTATAGCCAAAAGAACTTAATCTTTGATAGAAACAAAAATGATCCTTTCTAAATGAATTAAAAACTTATTTGCTTCCTTTATCTAGTATAGACAACATAGAAGACCTCTATCATAATTGTACTACAACCCTCTCATATTCTATTAACAAGTTCTCTACCGAAGTTTCAAGTAATAAAAGAAATAGCAAAACCAACCCCATGGTATGACAAAGATTGTAAAAGTGCGAGGAGATCAATTAAGGAAGCTGTTGATTGAATCTCTTAAAATTGACAAGCTAAAAATATAAAGAGCCCTAACTAAAAGGAAAAAAAGGCAGTGTATTCGTAAAAGATAAGAGAATCTCTTACACCTCTCTAAGGTAGCTCCTAAGAAATTTTGGAGGCAGATTCTAACTAGAAAAACTAAAGATAATAATAAAATTTCTTTACACGACTGGAATTCCTATCTTGAAAAGCTTTATGAATCTCCAAATGTCTAGGATAACTTTAAAACCTTACTCACAATGAAAGAAGTTTTCTCATTAGAAGACATTGATTTTGGGGTCAAACACCTGGCAAATGGGAAAGCTAAGGACATTGAAGGTTACCAAGGAAAAATCTTAAAAATTGGAGGTCTTGTCCTCATCCCCCACATCCACAAGATTTTCAATCAAGTGGTCAAGCAAGGGTTCCCTAAATCATGGACTCAAAGCCTCATTACCCCTATTTTTAAAAGTGGGGATACAAATAACCCCTCTAATTATTGGACTATTATGATCAACCCTCTCTTAGCCAAGTTATATGGTATTATTTTGGAAAATAAATTGAGCATATGGCTTGAAAGTGAAGGTAAGCAGGCTAAAGGCCAAGTGGGTTTTAGAAGGTAACTCTCAACAATGAACCAGCTCGTTATTCTTAGGATTATTGTGGAGGAATTCCGCAATGATAAATCCAATCTCTTTTGATGCTTTGTGGACTTTAGAAAGGCTTTCAATATGGTTCCTTGAAACAACCTATGAAATAGATTAGAAGAGATAAAGGTTCCTTTCGAATTGAGAGTCACTACAACAAAACCCTGTGGTTACCGTCCCTTTTTTCTTCCTTTTTTGCATCTAGAACCCATGTTTGGTGTTATTTGTGTCCATTTATCAAATATGTTACAAAAATTGATGCAAATTTTGCATCGAGTTTTTCACCAAGTCTTACACCAAATTTTGCACCAGGTATTGTAATAGGTTTTGCATCAGGTTTTACACTAGGTTTTACGCCAAGTTTTATGCCAAGTTTTGTGCCATCCTTTGCACCATGTTTTGCATCAAGTTTGGCACCTAATTTTGTTTCACCAACTTTTGTATCATTTATTGCATCCACTTTTTGCGCCTACACTTGCATGAACTTTTCAATCATCTCTTGCATCCTCTTTTGCATCATTTTTAAAATCATTTTTTGCATCCATTTTTACATAATTTTTTGCATCCCCTTTGCATCAAGATTAGCATCAGGTTTTGTGTCTCATATTGCATCTACTTTTGCATAGAATTTTGTTGCATCAACTTTTGCATCATATTTTTCATCCATTGTTACACCCATGTTTACTGTTATCACTCAGGTTGTTCCCTACTTCCTAAAGGGAATACGGCCAAGGTAACCACTGACCAATCTTGTAGTTACAGGTCCTAGCCTACCTGCAACCAGAGAGGGCTCTCTCTTTATTATTTAGCTTTGTTTGATGAGTGTTTTAGGCTAGTTATGATGCACTGTTTGTTTTGAATTTGGTGGGTTGATGAATTCATATAGAACTGAGGTACAGATTTACAGGACAGTTTGTTCCATTGGGCAATGGAGTTGAGGTATTTGTGCTTTTGAAAGTGGATTTGTGAAGACAGAGTGTTGTTGCAGAGCAAGTTAGGCATGTGTGAAACAATTTATTAGGTTTGTTGGTGAAATTGGGGATTTAGTGAGTGAAAGGCAGTTAAGAATCTTTCACAATGCTAATGAAGAAACATGAAAGTATTGCTTAAGAGTAGTTAAGAATTCTTAAACAGTATTCACCATGTTAGGATAAGTTTAGACATGAGCAGTTAAGAATTCATATCCATGGCTAATCCAGTAGAAAACATATTTAGAAATAGAGATTGAGCATAGGGTGTTTGAAACAAATCCTAGGCTATTCTTTTTCTCTACTTACTAAGATTATGAAGACATAGGAGTTATGGAATAAACAGGAAACACATACACAGATAAGAGAAACTTATTGATTCAGCAAATGACACAGGAATTCTGCAACAAACAGAGCTTTACATATCCATCTTTAGACAGCGTTGGAACCAGAAATCTCCATCAGCAATTTTTATTATCAAAAAGTCTTCAATATACCACGGAGCTCTTCAGAAAGAATTGTATTACAACCGACCCTCAATGCGTTATCTGAGGGGATATATATACAAAAATAGGGTATAAAATATCTCAGTAGAAAGTTATGGTGCAATAAATTGCACCACCAACTCTCTTACAAAAAGTAAATGACAACATAAATATAGCTTTTAATGCTGAGGTAGCCGACATTCTTCTGTCAGACAGATTTGACTTTATGGCTCTGGAAAGTACGCCATAGCAGTGCTTTTAATCCTGTGTTAATTTTAGCCTGCTATTTGGGTGTATTGCTGAGTCATATGTACGCTGCTTATTGTACCTATATGCTGATCTGCCTGCTAACCTGTCTGCTGACCTGTATGCTGATTTTTCTCCAAAAAAGGCAAAAAGCAAAGTGGAATTATCTAGGCAAAATCTCCAACATTGCTTGCCACCAATCAGCTAGGGGTAGCTGATGTCTCCTCATTTTAACCAATGTCTCATCTGCCTCTGTATGTCTATAAAAGTTAGGAGGGACTTCGAACAGATGATTTATTTCATGTTCAATAAAGAA
>APFE030476259.1:2429-16779 GCA_000404065.3 Pinus taeda | reverse complement strand
TCCCACATGAAATAAAATTTTCTCTGCATAAAATTCCGTGAACTTTTCTCCACATGAAATAAGCTTTTATAAACTTTTCTCTGCATAAAATTCCGTGAACTTTTCTCCTACGTACTTCTTAATTCTCATCATATTGAGAGCCATGCCATGGGTGTTTCCATCAAGTACAACATCTGTAACATATAAACATAATGCCAACACTATGCTACACACAACTACGGGTAACTCGCGCCTTGTGATACTGTCTCCGTGCAATTCCAGCCACAACGCGACCCATGCTATTTACCCAAGTCTTCCTTAATTAGTCTCTATTAGCTGATTGCTTAGATTAAATTCACATATAAGCATTGATACAAGTATTCATCAAGTGCGCGTAGTAAATAAACAGAATAAAAGTAATGAATAACATCAACATAAGGATTCCAAAGCAGATGCACAGAATAAACTTCTCTTTATTATATTTCATTTCCAAGTACAAACCCGACTTCACCCTGCGCACTCAGCTGTAAGGGTCCATGCACTCAACTGTAGACTCTACTAGGCCTCTGTGCACTCAGCTCCAAAGCCTATACCTACTACTGCGACCCAGTATGCTTTAGATTCCACTCTATGTTGTAACCATGCCTTTGTTATTTTATTTATTCTCTATTTCCTTTTCTCTACACTTAGAGCCTTACTTTATTTATACAATCCCATGGTCCGCTGACCATGGGTAGGCCAACACAACTTTACATTAAATTACAATGTTTTAGTGTGGACAACCCTATGACTCGATTGTACACTTCGCGCTCCATGCCCAGACTTCGCAGAGTTCTACACAATCTTTGACCAAAACTTGGGCTTTGAGTCCCAAAACTTACTTTGGGGGATCCCATGCCCAACAGACCCCCAACACAATCATTGTGACTCGTATTAAGTCACTCTGCTGGTGCAATGATCTTGGCATGGAGCCCCTCCAACTATGCCTGTGCTGCACGAAGGTATGTAGTGCACTGTTTTTCCATTTGCTGGCTCTACTCTACTCTTTCTGTTGAATGCTTGCTGTCAGGGGTAGATCCCTATCTTAAGGCATGCATCACCTTCATTTGTGCAAGCTTTGCTTTGATATCAGCAGTGATGTGGAAGGCCTCATCAATACAAGGTTGGATGCATGCTTTAAGTATTGCTTCTTTCTGTCATGCGACATCCACATGTTCCTTCAATGCCTTCGCTTGTTGTAACTTCGCCAACTGTTGGGTTAGGACAACCATCTATGCCGTTATGCACACACTGTCTTATTGTACTTGAAGCTCCCACTCTTTTGTTTCTAGGCGCTGTATGGTGGGGTCATCCTGTAAGGAAGTGAGGACCATGAGGGATTCTTCCAACATCATAGTACAATCCTGCACTGCCTGTTCTATTTCCTCTAGCCCCTTTTGGATAGTGCCAGTGCACTATCCCTAACTTCCGGGGGCATGGATGACTGTGCCTTTAATCATAGTTTGGAAATTTGAAGGTTTAGGTCCCATTGTATCCTTGTTGCTTCCTCCATTACCTCATGAAATCCACTATCCAATCTATGAATTCACACTCCAACTGGTAGGTCTGTCACAATTTCTAACTCTTGAGCACAGTAACATGCTTCCTCTACTATCTACTCTAGCTGTTGATTCTGTGCCAACACTTCATTGCATTGTAGACTAAGCTGCTTGATGTTGATTTTCTGTTTGTTGAGAATTTGTACCATGCGTCCTTCCCTAGCATGGAGTTCTACTGTCACTTCGTCCTATAGCTGGTATAATGTGTCTCGCGGAAGGGAAGCCAGGTTGAGGCCAAGTCCCTTGATCTGGCCCACCACGGCTCTGTCCTCTGTGCTATCCACTATCAATGCTCCTTCCAACAGTGCGACGATGTTAGCCATTTTGGCCCGTAGCAACTACTCCATTGCTGATGTACCTACGACACTGTAAGCGGCTACCATTCCCTCTTGTGGGAGCCACACCTGAAGTTGCTGCAGCTATGACCTGAGGGCCCGCCACACGTTCTACGTCTCCTTCATTGCTTCCTAGAGTGCTTCGCTTGTGACCTCACGAACTGTGTCGTTGATGTCATAGAGGTCACCCTTTATCAGTGCAATGGGTTCGCCATCTAGCTTGGAAGCCTTTGTCTTCTTCTGTGGGCCTACTCGTTCTATACCATGCATCTGTTTCAGTTGTGTGGATGTCGTGATTGGGTCCACGCCTTCTGCTATGTCCTCTCTTCCCTATTGCATGGTCAAGTTTGGGCCTCCTTCTTCCCGTGTTGTGGTGGCCCTCGTTTCCTGTGTTGTTGCTGCTTGTTTGACGCCCTTGGTCTACAGTGTGGCGGTCTTCACTACCTGACAGAAAGCCCTTAGCTCCTTGGCCAATTGCTCATTGTGCTTCTGCTGAGCTAGTAGCTTGGTGGCCTCCTATTTTTGTACTGTTGTCTTATCGCATGCCGCCAGATCAAGGGCGTGCCACTCGGGTGGCCATGAGTTGAGCATAGGGAAAATAGCATTATCAATCATGATGAACAGCAGTTTGGTCTAGTTCTACACCAGATCTTTGTGCGCCTTAATATACACATTGTGCATATCTGCCTTGAAGTATGCAAAGCTCCGTAGACTGTCATACACTGTGGGCAATAGGCGTTGCCTTATGTTAATCCACATTTGGACACTTGCCTCCATGAGCACACAAAAGATCTTTGTCTCACGGATCCGTATGGCATCCTTTGTAGCCCAGAGCAACGTATATTTTGCGGCCTCTGGCTAGTCCTATTCAAGAGGAGGGAACTGACTATCCTCAGGAAGTTCCCATGACACCAGTACGATGGACAAGAGAAACCATGTGTAGTGGGAGGTCTTGTCCTACTCCTGGAGTTCCTTGCAGTTGGTGAGGAGTTTTTCATAGAGGAAGGTGGCCCAGTTGAATTGGACTCCCTCCGCACATTATTCAGCCAATGCGATGACCATTACTAGTAGCTCGTTGTCACGATATTTTCTCATCACCTTCTTGGCCAATAGTTGGGTGACTATGTGCATCCCTTTTTTTGGAATGCTACTAATTACATAGCCTCTTTGCTTCTTTTCCAAATTGTGTTTCTCCTTCATGGCCTTTGCGAGCGCCAAATCTCCACTTTTGCTAGCGATTTTTGTGGGGTCCCATCCCTTAGAGGGAAGCGAAGAAATCTTGTGAATAAGCTCCGGTGTGATGGCAATGGGATCCTCTAGCCACAGGTACCCATTGTGTATTAGGCAAAGTAGTTGCCTGATGACAAAGATCATAATTTGTGTGTGGTGAAAATGCGAAATCCATGGTAGGTGGAGTAGCCCATCCTTTTCCACATCACACAACCATTTCTGTAGTTCTAGCATTGTAACGAACCCCTCCTTGCTCTGTTTCATGAGTTTGCTAGTCTCCAAATGTGAGAACTTTTCGCTATCCGTGAGGTGCCAATATTCAAATTTCATTGTGGGCACACAGCCCAGAACCGAACATTCAAATATAATTCCATCTGGGAGGAGTGGGTTTGGAGTGAGCTCTTAATGATATCCAAATCATTGGGTACTTTTGCTTTCCCTTTCCATGGAGGGACATGTTTTGGTAGTTTTGCTACAGTGTGCACCAATTGAATGTCTTCCTCCATTTCTTCATCCACCTCAATCTCTTCTACAAAAGCCTAGAGGTCCTCCTCCTCATCATCTGTATCAATATTAATAGTCTTGCCCTTGTCTTCCATAGAAAGTTTACCGAACTACATATTTTGCAGAGACATGCAAATTGGTCCTGCTGCTTGTGGATCCATTTTGGGCCACCGTGTCTAGGGCGATTTTGGAATTTCCGATGCATCCCCCACCTACAACATAGGGCTCTGCATGGCTTCCTCAGTTTTTGACATTATTCTATTCAGGAGTTCCTATGTCTCCTTCAGAAATGTCTCAAACACTGAACTTGTTCTTAAAGCTTTCAAATTCGTAAGGTCCATACCCACTTGATAGCGCAACAACTGAATTCTCAAAAGGCCAAGGCTTGGTTGCTTGATAGCCACCTATGACTTATAGGCCTTTTTGAATTCAAATTCGATTGTTTCCCCCACATTCAGCCCATTAATGCTAGATTGGTGGCAAATCATCCCAAATCTACTTCTGACTTCGTGCCTTAATTTCCCACCGTCCGCTCCTCTTTGTTTTAAATTAGATATCTTGTCATGAACAATGACACCAATGGTCACTTCCCAGCCTATCTGCACCGAAGCACAACCTCTTTTACATGGGCGCAACCCTTGTGATATTCTGATCTTGCGTGCAACCTCCTTATCATGTAGCTCCCTCACAGACTCTTTTAGAGTCCCACACTCTCTTTCAACTGCATGGAGTGCTGAGACTATGTTTCCTACAGCTAGTCAGGTGGTTGCACCACCTGTGCGAGGCTTCAACTCACCTTCTTGCTTAGTCCATGGGCACTCCTCAACTACCCTCATGACAGTCATTGTTGCGCGTTATTGCCTATGTGGTGCACTCCCCTAGTTACTTTTTCTGGTAAGGTGCGGTCGCATCCATGGTAGAAAAGTCACAAATGCTCGACGACAATCTTCTAATGCAGTAGTATGGATACCCATACCTTGTCTTGTCATTCCTAGTTTATTGACGTGACATTCTTACACAATTTCGTGTTCTAGTCTTCTGGTTTTTGCATCCATTAACATGCTTTCCACCCTTAGTCATACCTGATCCTCTTCGATTTTGTGAAGCTTAAGGTTCCCTTGCTCAATGGTTTCCTGAATTTGCCTATGTTTGCCCTCGTGTAGCTACATAGTTCATTCATTCTGGTCCTCACGTACTATCCCAACTGTGGGAGCTTTTGTGTGAGGATTCCTTTTCTCCAAAATTATGGTTTGGACCCTACTCCTCAGCTTCGAAACCATCTTCGTGCTTAGGTTTTTGCACATGGCCCTATAGGGAAATCGAAGTGCTAGTACATGCAAGTCCCAATCATTTTGTCTCTCCTGGTGAACCCTATTCAGGACTCCAAATACCTTCTTGAATGCTTCTATGTGGAGATTTTGTGGTGTGCATCGCCTCTCCTATTGTTGTGTCCTGTTCTAATTTTCGATCCTAAATTTGGGGTGTTCTTATGTGGACTGCACAACACATGTTTGTACCCATCGAGATAGGTGGGTGCGCAAGTTGTTCCATCCTCACTGAACAAATTTTGTTCGAAGCTGTGGGCTTCCAAATCGTAGGTGCATCATCCTTCTAAATCTGTGCCAGTCCTCAAAATTTCCTTGATGGGTATCCCACCATTGTCTGGGTGTTGTGTGCAGTGCCCATTTCAACGCATCAAACCACTGTTGTTCTAGTACTGCACTTTCAAATTTTCTCAAGAATTCATCCACCTATGTCAATCCATCATATGTCAGCAGCTCTCTTGCCTCCGTTGTCATGCAATGCAGTGATCTAACCGTCATGTTACAATTCTGCATCGTCACTTCGTGCAACTGATTCTGCCACCACTCTACTTCTTCATCTGAATCTCAAGTGTAGGAGCTTTCACGCTCCCACTAGATCCTCCCATTTGCCGTTGGATTCACCCAATCCTGGTCTCGCATAGTTATCTTGTAAATATAATCAAGATCATCTTCTCTATCATCATTGTGCACTGGTTCAGTGTAGCATGCTCCTTCAGCTGGGTCTAGTGGGACTACTACGTGTAACGAATTTTTCTCAAAGATCATTTTGCACTTCTTCAGATTGATGACTACATTCATCTTAGTGGCCCAATCTATTCCCAACAGTGTGGGATACCGATTACTATCATCAACAATCTATATTACTTCAAAATCCAATTGTGTGCTCATGCCTTTAATACAATTGTTACCCCTTTCAACCTCCCCATGGGAAAAATCTTCTGTTGGTTTGCCATTCATAATTGAATAGGGGACCATTGTAACGTGGGCCTGCCCATGCGTTCCAATGTTTCCTTTGGCAATACATTTGCATTTGAACCTAGATCTAGGATTACCTGGTCCATTTCATATTCCCCAATCTGTGTAGTCAACCACATTTCCCTTCTAGTGTGCAATGCATGCTTCCCTAATTTCTGGACTATGCGTGGTTCTCCTAACCCCGCGCACCTAGTGATCAGTTCCTGTAGTCCTTTAACTACCTTGTTGTCACATAACAGTTTCATGCATGTCTCCAGAAAGGTAGTGAGCATAGAAGGATCCATTCTTGGCTTTGGTTGATCCTTACTACCTGAGGTGGAGGCCTCTGCGAAGCTCTTCTTAGCTTCCATGAATATCTCCTTTACACGTTCTACGTCAAACTTGGGTTCCTTTGCAGGAGCCTTGCAAACCCATGTACTTTCCTTTGGCTTCTTCCCCTTATCTTCTCCCATGGTCGCAGCACTTCTGAGCATCATGTTTACATTCGGGTCATCTTCGCACAACTCAGCACTCATCATTGGTATAGTCTGAATTGGGGGAGGATCGAATACCCCTTTTTCACACATCTTTGTGATGAATGTAGGTCAGTATATTGTTTTGTGATCAAACTGAGCACAATACAAACATGATACCCTTTTTTGGTTGGTACAATCGTGGGCATAGTGCCCTGGTCCTTCGCAATTGTAACAAATTAATTGTTTGTAGCCCCTTCCTAGTCCCATTCCACCTCATCCTCGACCTCGCCCGTGAAATCTAGCACATGCTATCCCCACATCTGGGTCAAGGGCTCACGTTTTGGTCTGCATCCTATAGGCTAGGGTTTGATCCATCATTAGCTCGTAACTGCGAAAAGTGCGCTCATAGTGGCCTACCGACCTGCAAAAATTACAAAATAATTGTTGGGGTGACTGTGTATATTTCTGCAACAAATGACAATTTTCCATCACGTGTTTCCCTTTGATCTGACAGATCACACACCATAAAGTGGGTACCGCACTCAACCCCGCCTGCGCCTCTGGTCTCAGCGGCATTGACCCTCTTCCTGCCAAGTAGTTCGTGAACACTGAACAATGATCCTTGTCATGGCCCTGGCTTTTGCATTTTATGCACCAAACTTCCTCACACACCTCTAGCTGTAGAGCCCTATCCTACTTCAAGCTTTGCATTTCCAAGCACAAATTCTATAGTCGCGCGTGGATTTTTTGAACTCCCAACCTAGGGTCTTGTATCGGGGTCTCATGCAATCTCATTGCCATTTCCAATGCTTTGGGCTACGTGGAAAGTTCTTGTTGTGGTAGCACTATCCTCAAGTGTTGTGCTAGAGATGCTACAAACCATGCGTGATGTTGTCCATCAGTCAATGTCATATTGGCTTTGCAGATCATACTATTCAACCGTTGATCCAGATCCCAAGGAGTCTTACCCGGGAGCATTGCAATCTCTTTAAACGTGATGATTGATTGTGTTTTTGGCTTTGGCCTGCTAAATTATTTATTCAATGTGTTCTCGATCTCTACTATCCTTGCATTTGGGTGGTCGTTAGAGTGCTTGATATACCATGTCAATGCACGATCCTGTAGCACGCTCACCAATGTAGCCTTATTAATATTTTCATCCATGACACCCTATGCTTCCCATACTGCTCTTGCCACGAACCATAATTGGTCCTGATCCTCATTACCTACTCCTCTGAACACTGGTAGTTTGATCACGCTCACCATACTGAATTGTGGAGGTGGTGGAGGTGGAGTGGGTGGAGATGGAGCTGAGGGAGGTGAAGTGGGTGACAGTGTGGGTGGATGTGGTAATCACGAGATCCGCTACCTTATCAAACTGATCAAGCTGCTCGAAGAAACCTTCACGAGCTCGTCCTTGCTCTCCTACAAGGGTGAAATTAAGGGATTGTTTTCTAATTATTCACTACTTCTGATTCTGTAGATCTTTTTGCTTAGCATAGTCCCAAACGTTAATGTATTCACATGACCCTTTTTTCAGACAATAACATCTTAATCTAGGTATCCAAAGATTTAATATACTTACCTTGTGGTCCCTTGAGGAAGCGTTGCTCTGCCTCACTGTAGCATATGGTCATGTCTACCATAAACTTAGTGATAAATCCCCCTATTTATCCAGTCGAGCCAATGGTCCACAACTCATGTGATCTTATCTTCTGATGCTTCTAGTCTGCGCACTAATTACGGAGTCCACACTATCGGTTGGTCGAGCCTACACCTTTCCTAGCTATCGGCTAACCTCGTGATCCACTCATATAGCTCCGACAGAAAGGATATAAAGAAAATCTCGTGTATTTCCATATACACGTATCGATCCATCCACTTTTCCTTAGTTACTTGCGAAGTTCTATTTTCCTGTGTCGCGAACTCATGAATATTCTTGTCCAACCACTCTTCAATTTCCTTCTTTGTTGGTTTCCATTGGCACGACAACAGACATCCATTATGCAGATCTCAGTCCTAGCAATGGAACCATTTTTGGCTTAGTAGGGCCTGACCCAGGTTTAGAAATGATTTAGCCAAGAAAATCCTGGTACTACTAGCCCTTTTGGAAAAAGTCCACGGAGTGTGGACTGAGGTCTCACCCAAAGTAGTATGGGGGGGGTGCTAGAACTAGGTTTCCACACCATGGGGATGTCTGACATGTGGTGATTGATATGCGGTCCAACCTTCGCACTTACTGTGCTATGCGCACCTGCAGGTACCCCGCGTCCTGTCATACTGTCTCTGTGCAGTTCTAGCTGCAGTGTGACCCATGTTATTTACCCAAGTCTTCCTTAATTAGTCTCTGTTAGTTGATTACTTAGATTAAATTCACATATAAGCATTCATATGAGTGTTCATCAAGTGCGCGCTATAAATAAACAAAGTAAAAGTAATGAATAACATCAACATAAGGATTCCAAAACAGATGCACAGAATAAACTTATCTTTATTATCTTTCAATTCCAAGTACAAACTTGTCTCCACCCTACGCACTCAGTTGCGGACTCTACTAGGCCTTTGAACACTCAGTTTCAGAGCCTCTACCTACTACTACAACCTAGTATGCTTTAGATTCCATCCTATGCTCTAATCATGCCTTCGCTATTCTATCTATTCTCTATTTCCTTTTTTCTACACTTAGAACCTTACTCTATTTATACAATCCCATGGTCTGTTGACCATGGGTAGGCTAACACAAATTTACATTAAATTACAATATTTTAGGGTGGATAGCCCTATGACTCGATTGTACACTTCGCGTTCTATGCCCTCACTTCACGAAGTTCTACACCATCTTTGACCAAAACTTGGGCTTTGAGCCCCAAAACCTATTGCAGGGGATCTCATGCCCAACATGCATAAAGGCCCAGTAGAGTCTGTAGTTGAGTGCGCAGACCCCTACAGCTGAGTGGGAAAGGCCGTGTTGAGTCTGTAAGCGAGATTGAAGATTAATAAAGATAAGTTGATTCTTATTTCTGGGTATTTGTTGTGCGTTATCTTATTTATGTTTGTATTAGTTTATGTATCGTGCACATTGATATGATTGCTAAATATGCTATAATAACCATAAATCTTACACACACAAGTTAAGTAATCGGTTAATTAGCAAGGGACTTGGGTATTATACGGGTCACGCCCCGAGTAGGGCTGTGTGGAAACATCAGCACGGGTTGTCAAGGAATAGCAAGTGCGCATAGCGACAGGTCGGACCACGAACCTCCAGAAGCTCATGAGACATCCCTAGGGTGCGGAAATCTAGTTCTAACACCCTCCCATACTACTTCGGGTGAGACCTCAGTCTGCACTCTGCAGAATATTGCCGAATGGGCCAGTGATACTGGGATTTGCTTGGCTAAATCACCTTTGTACCTGGGTCATGCCCATACAAGCCAACACTGGTCTATAGGTTCTTAGAACCTTTCCAACAAGGCACTATCCCTATTTGGGGCCAATGTTGTCACTTACTGCTTTATAAGATTATTAGTTTCCTAGAGTGCAAAAGAGCATTGAAGTTTGAAGCCATTTCCATATTTACTTATGTATTTTATTAACCTATAGGAATTGGGTTAGCCCAAATCTATGTTAGCTTTTGGTAGAGAATGATACCCATGCCATGTTTGGTCTGAAACCTTCTTTTGCACCCCACTATTTCTATCACTCCACCTCCCCCCTCTTCCATATTTCTATTGGAAAATATTTGCTTAGGATTTTGTGTTGTTTAGAACCCTATACATCGAATTCCATATTTCTGCTGCAACACTGCTACTTAAGATTTTGTTTGTACAACCCTATGCATCTATTTCCCTCCTTTGTTTCCTCCTCTCCACCATTTCTACAACTACATTTTTAAGATGTCTTGTTATTGTGTGTCGACCACTAGAGGAAGAGGCCATTTTGCTTTGAGATGTTCCCAATATACCCCCAACATTTGGATCCATGTGTTGGCTTGAAACTACCTCAATGAATCCTTATTGAAGCAATACCATCCTATTACCTTTTTACATGACAATTGGAATGCTGAAAACCCCTCATAGATTATCTATTAAGCACTCCTCTCTTTAATATGTCCTAGGCACTAGTCTACAATCAACCCAGATGCTGTCTCTAGGAGGCTTTCTATATCCCTTGCAGCACTTGTGTTGTTGGTGTGATTTGAAGGGACAACATGTTAATTAAATATTTTTAATGGTATCCATTCATATTTAATCAATCAAGATGATGATGCAATGGTTCTTAAAGTTGAACTTGAGTTAGCCATGATTTTAATAGATAAGTTAACTACTAAAATAAGTAGGCTCCCAACTCTATGTATATATAATGATTTTTTTTCATATTTTAATTGTCAAGGAGGTTGATCTCAAAGAATAAATTATCCATTTATAGACGCCGATTGAAGAGGTTAAAAGAGTTGAATATGTAAATGGAAGCCAACTAAAAGAGAGAGAGCATCAAATTCAAAAAATGGAAGCTAAAGTTGTCTCCATGAGAAAGAATCTTGAACATAATACAATCAGCTGAAGATGGAGAAGCATATGAAGATATTGGAAACTATGCATAGAATCTAAAGATATCCCTTGATGAGATCTTATCTTGGCTTTTAGAAGGGAGAATCTAGTGCACTGGCACATGCAAAAAATAATACAAAGCCCAAGAATCCTATAGTATAAAATGACAAAAGTGTGAGAAAGAAAGGTAGAAAGCAACAATTATGCAGCCAAGTAAAGTATCAAGAGGCGCACCTATGACTAGAAAACGATTCACTCTTCGAGAAGATTATGGAATATTTCAAAGGATAATTCAAAACCCCTTTCCTCCATTGATGGATTGGGATGAATGAAACATTTATAATAATTGTGGACATGTAAAAGCAGAATGTACAAATCTAGTCAGTAAAGTATGCAATAATATGGACAACAAGTAAAAAAATAAGAGAAGCCCTCCTTGAGAAACTATTCAAAGAAGACCAAAAGCCTTTAGGTATACAAGTCCTTTTTATGCTAATTGCTTTTCATGTAACATGTTTGGCCACAAGGCGACTGATTTTAGATATCATGCATGGAATGGAAGCTTGATTGAAACACGATAGAGATATATTATGAACAACAACATATATGATCCTCTGTCCTCATATATTGGTCATATGAGATGTTATACTTGTCCCAACATTGGTCACATGGATAGAGATTGTAACTTTTTCATGTCGTCAAGACCAATAAGACAAAAGAAGCAATTTACCCAAAGTAGTCCTAGCAAGAATTAGAAGAGAATGTGCATATCAGAAAGAAGCCTACCAAGTTGTCAATGAAGAAGGAATAATAATGAGTGAAGATGGAAAATTTAGTCCCCACTGTTATAAACATATTTGGGCACTGCAACCCCAATCATATATGTCCATAAACCAAGGGCTTCTGAGTCCCTAAAAGTTTTGTTTCACACCCTAAAGGAACAAGGTCAGGTGATTACATCATCTCCCAGATGTTCTCCATGGAAAACTGCTGAGAACTGGTCAAAACTGGAGCATACAGACTGCTCAGTGCTAAGGGTGTGATGCGTCTCACTTGCCACATGCAAAAAATGTGATGCATACTGAAAAGCCCTTCTATAGGGTGTGATGGATGAGAGTAGAAAAATCGCAGAGATAGTTTGCAAGGTGGATGATCATGGAATCTTCCTGAAACTTCTCCTATGACATTTGCCTCTCTGAGTTCACCCAGGGATGAGTAAGAGATCATGAATCTCCAAGTGGAATCAAGAACTATCAGAGAGAGGACACTAATCAAAATCCTGGAAGCTGACTCACCCCCTGCAAACATCTATATATGGATCCCTCATCCCAGAGATCCAGAGGATGGAATCTTGTATTTTGTAAGGAAGTGTTGTTGATTTCTTGGTGGAACATCATAGTGTTGGGTGATCTAAGCTTTTCATGAGGTGAAGAATGGCTTTCATGCTAGGAGGATGACGCTGGGTTAGATCAATGGGTTGTAATCCTCTCTTCTACTCTTTCTATCAATAAAGCTATTCAAGTTTTCCTCCAGATTCTTGTTTGTTTGAGTTGATATATGCATTTGTGTGGTCAATATATATCTGGTCCTATATTGTTTATGATTGTAGATCTCTGTGCTTTGATGATATTATGCTGCTTTGACTTTATAGGTGCTCTTTGAAGTGGGGTAAGTAAGGAAGGAGTAGCAAAGATTTGTTAGAGGGGAGAGGAAACAAGCAAGGAGCCAAGCAAAAGACTAAGGTTGGTACTCTTTGCTTCTCATAAAGGAAAATGAAAGTAACTTTAATTTGTTTGTTTCTAAGATAGCTACCTATCTTAGTGGGACTAGCAGCTCTGAATGGACAATAGATTTCCCGATAACAAAATGGCGGCTCCACTGCGGACCGAATAGCTTGTTTGCTTTATAAACTACACGCGGAGCCTAAAGTTAAGCCAGTTAGCCTTCGAACTACATTTGCTATGCAAGTGCAAAGTAGATCAATGCTGCTTCAGTCGATCTCTAGGTTTTGTTTATAAACTGAACAATTGATTTGCAAACATCCTAATTGCCCTGGTGGTGGCTCAAGTAAACTCATTAAATCAGCCCCTATGATTTGTATTTACTACCTATCATTAGCTCGGCCTAAATCCATAAACTAAGCTGCAAACTGTGACCAAAAACCAAGTTCAAGTCTTGTCCCTGGAGAGTCGCACCTTCTCCTTTTGGAAATCTAGATGCATTGCACCTCTTGTGTGCAGTAGGTGAGATGCATCCTTGTTTCCCTGTGTTACAGGTGTGATGATTAGATAAGACTGTTTCTGCCTCTAGATTTTGGTTTCTTCTTCACTCTCTTCAGCTTTATTTAGGAGTTTTGTTGTCTGTGATCAGTATACCACTGTGGAAACTTCCTTCCTTTGCATTATTCAGCCTCCATTGTACAAATAATTGTGAATTTTTTATGTATTGTTCGCCATTTACAGTTCTCCTTTGCAAAGATGTAGCTTAATCGAACTTCATGTTTTGATTTGGAAGTGTCGCAAGTGTTGTTTTCAGTCAAAGAAAAGAATCCTACTCTTCTTGATGGTCGATTACACTGTTACTCTTGTATTTTATTTGAATTAATAGTATTTCAAGTGTCAGAAGTAGTTTTCAATTCAAAATCTCAAAGTGTCGTCATAGTCTTCCTTTCATTTTTTGAAGAGAAAATTGTTAGTACTATCGCTTTGAAAAGATAATTCAGATTTGTACTTAGCATTCTTTTTGTCACTCACACATTACGAAAGCAAAAAACAAATATATGCATGTGCATTTGCATTTAGACTGCTTGTTGATTTTGATTTAGGACAGTGCATCTAGTGTGTGCTCTCTGCTCTATGTTGAAAGAATCTCACTTCTCTTTCCTTAGTAGCTAGGATTTTCATTGCGAAAAGAAGAATAAACGACTATTTATCATCTTAGATTGCATTTTAGGAATTGTATATCTACATCACATGGTGAACCTTAAAGGAAAAATTCTTAAGAAAGATCAACTGTAAAAGCCTGATCCGGATTTAAACAGGAACGCAACAGATTACAGAGATAACCATAAATAAAGAGATACGATAACCATAAATAAAGAGATGCAGCGGAAATAATACTTCATTTCATTAATGGAAAATACCGAAATATGCTTACAACCAGAATTGGAAATAAACCAGCTAGGACTATGGTAGCTTATCTCTGAGAAGAGATGTGCGGCTACATGTCTCTGAACTGTTCCGAACTTGTGTTACAATGAGGCTCGAAGGCCTATTTATTATTGAGAAACAATGGAAAACCCTTCACATTCCAAAACCGACCCTTAGAAGATGAACGCCAAATTGTGGGCCCCGTTTTGGGTAAATTGGTACATCAATTTCCCGGGGTCGTAACTTTGGC
>APFE030476256.1:0-11812 GCA_000404065.3 Pinus taeda | reverse complement strand
TGACTTGTCTCTGTTTCATTTAGTTGCTGCCTCTAGAATTAGTATTAAAGAATCAGTCAGTCAAGTAGAAGAAAATTCAGATAGCATACAAACTATCCAATTACTTGATCCGAAATCTCTACAAGCAGAAGCAAAAAGATTGAAAACAAATTATGTACATCTTGGCTGTATTAGAGTTGGTATTAATCCTTTAGTCCACAAAGGATTGAAAACTTTTGTGCTTGCAACTGTCAGAGATCTGACACATAACAAATATACAGACTCTATCATTGGTGGAATAGTTGCTCCTTTATCTGATGGCCCAGTCTACTTCGACTGTTATCCTAATTTCTCTATCTATACTTTTGATGAAACTATCCAGGATATTCTTCAGTTGCAAATCCATACCACTGGATTTAACATGAAGAAAAAGAGAAATAATATTGCCATCCAAACTAAAGCCTGTCTAAGACACACCAACACTCTATGGCCAGCTATCCGGCACACCCCAAGTCGAGATTCTAAGTCAAGTGTTGTTGTGAAAACAGATCCAAAGAATCAAAAAGTTGAACATCATTTGATAAAATGGGAAACCTTAGAATTCCCAGAACATTGGACTGTTAATCATTCCAGGCCTCTACCTCTAATGAATATCACTTCAGCCAATATCACAGAAAATGCTTCTTGTGCAGTTATATCTTTTCCCCGAAGATCGACCATTGATCGTCAAGGAATAGAAGTTGCTTGCAAAATGTCAAAATATTACAGAGATCCCTCTACTGTAGATACTGCTTGTTCATCATCCTCTTCTTGTCGTCACTCACAGCTTTTTGAACTTGCCCAACTTGTAAATTTCTCATCCTTAGAAGTAAAGTGTCCTGAATGTACAAACATCATCAATCTTTTGAGTCTAGCAGAACAAAACATCCATCTGCATCATAATCCCAGAACTGGCACTGCTCCTCCCTCCACTTCTATCAGTTCATGTCCAAATCCTAAATGTTCAGATATACCTTTTCCACATGAGTCTGAACCAGATACTGATCATGTCTTCACTACTGATCATGTACTCATGGTGCATTCAATAGAAGAAGAAGATCCTAGGCTTACACAAATGATTTGTCTAATGAGACCAGCAAAGCCTAGATATGCATTGGGAAAAATAGAAATGTCAGAACTGATTCTTGAGTGTAGATTCAAACAGATCCCCTCTGACTACAAAAAACCTGCAGTCATGGAGATGCATAAATTCTTTGCACTCATGGATGGATGTCCAAAATCACAGATCAGTGCACAGTGGATGAAAGAAATGTTAAATTGGGATTTACTCACAAATCCCCAGGCAGATGAATTTGACAAAGGATACACCCCAGACCAGAAAAGAAAAATGGCTATAGATTGGAAAAGATATATGGAAATTAATAACGAATGGATATCTTTTTATTCCTGGAAAAATAGGATAGCTCCTATAAATGTTCTGACTGTTAGCTCTTCCAGCAATGTTCCTGATAAACATGGGTGGACCGCACTTGATGGTTCCATAGTGGAAACTTCCACTACCTTTCCCCCATATAAAGGAATAATTTTAGGAGAAAAATCCAATGCAGCCAAAGCCATTCCTCTTATCCAGAAAGATGACAACGCCTTAGGAATCGATGGAAGGATTCAAAAGGCCAGTGAACAGATAAACTGGACAAACACTGCTTTAAAAGGTCTGGAAATGAACATTGCAAAATCAGATGAAGTGAAGAAACAGATTGATGTTGTACAATCTTCTTTTAATAGTGTAAATTCTTGTTTAAATAGCATTCAGTTTGATTCCAGCATGACTCGGTCATATACCAAAGAGTCATTGACAAAGATTGAAGAATTAGGAGAAAGTCTAGTTGGTCATATTGGCATAACTAAGACAATCCTCACTGGCTTAAATGAAAAATTTGATAAGATGCAGATCACAAAAGTAGAAAAGCCAGTCCCAAGTTCATTTTTGGTTAAGAGAAATATCCAGATTGAACATTCAATAAGAAATGTGGAAAAATTCCCTTTATTGTTTCCCAAGGAAACTAAAGAAGAAGGATCTGAAAAGATCACGATAGCTTCCTTATTTGAAGAACCAGAAGCTCAAATCCTCCCGATTTATGAGCCTCTTGAGCATAGACAGCCCCTTGAGCATAGATATAACAGATACTCTGCACCAGATATAGAAGGAAAAGGGAGAATGCCTGAAGCACATACCTTTTTCCCTGATTCCCATAGAGAATGGAATATAGACAACATGAGTGTAGGCCAAATTCGTCAAATGATTGACATCATGTATACAGAATACAAACTCATATGTTTAAGAGGAAAATCAGAAGTAGATGCTTATAAAACTATCATCCAGTGTTTTACAGGTACCCTGCTCAGATGGTGGGAAGCAGAGTCATCTCCAAAGCTGATTGAAACCATGGAGGCTGAAGTCTTAAAAGATGAAAAGGGAGATGTAATTCACAACCAAGATGGCACTGTGACAAACAACATGATTGGTGCCTTGACATCAATGATTCTGGAGCATTGGTGTGGCTGTGAAGTTGAAATAGCAGACAAACATGAGGTTATCCTGATGAACCTCAAATGCCATAAAATGTCTCAATATGATGATTTTCATAGAGATTGGATGCAGCAGATCTATGAGGTAAAAGATTCCAAAAATCTTCTTTGGAAACAGGTATATCTTGCTGCTCTACCTTCCAGATTTGTTGACTATCTCAAAATGCAAGACATTTTTCAATTGCCTTATGAATCACATACATGGGGAGAAATTTATTCCCTCATCACAAAGATTCTTGTACTAAAACCAGGCCTATAGTGGGCTACACAGTGGATACTTTTGTACAAAAAGCCCACGAGAAAAGACTATGAGAGAATATTTACACTGTGGAGGCTTTTGAACAGTAAAGCCCACGGGAACACTGGCCACAATTAAGCCCTTGTGACTGGTACTTATTCAAAATAAAGAAAAATCAGGGAATCTTTCCCTCTTGTAAAGCAAATCATCACAAGCCTTAGTATATATCCGCCGGACAATCATTGGTTTTCCCAGTATGATCTGATGTTGCACTTTGGTTAGCACGCACCATTCTAAATGATCTACCATATATTCATGGAGAGCATAATTAGTCATGTGGAATGGGTCCCTTCTTTGACTGTCATTTCTTTGACTGTGCTGTAGATGTGATGATAGCACTCTCCAATGTTGTAATCAAAACATTTCTGACAGTGTCTTCTTTGAAATCCTTCATGGTACACAGGATCCATAGCTGTTCTGTTGACTCCGTAATCTGTCCACCAATTTCTGAACCATTCACATTGCTGATTATTTTGTGAGGCTGCCATTGTGCTGAATTTTAATTTTGTATAGTGGGTGTCTGTTTTATCATCTACATTCATAAAATCCCACCATAACTTTTTATAATCCTGGAAATTGTAGACTGTATCTGGGAATATTATCTTTGGGTCATTTCTTGGCCATCTTGCTCCTTGCTGGATGTATGAAAGATTTTCCCATAAATCTCTTGTACGATAAATACAAAAGTATGCCCCATATATTCTGGTATTGTTGTCGCCGTGGTGACCAATCCGTCCAATGTCATGGAAATTTGATTCTAATGCCTCTCTTGCTGTCCTTGCATCAGCCTTTGCTTTAGTATATATCATGTCATGGATCCATTTTCTTCCTTTTGGATATATTCTTCTTTCTGGGACATAATGTTGAAGATCTGCATGTGGCTGGAGATCTGCATCAAGAACTTTTGTATTCCGTAGTTGCCATGTAGGCTTCCAGCTATTTTTGTAAGTTTCCCAGTCTTGGTTATCTGGGATAGTTCTCAAAACTTCACATTTCTAGCTTGGATCCCATTCAGTGACAATCATCATGACTTGTGCAATATCTTTTTCAAGATATTCTCGGCTGAGAAAATCAGGGAGGCAATTTTGTTCACCTTTAATGTGCTCAACAGAAAAATCAAAATTTGCAAATAATGCTTGCCATCTGGCAAACTTTGCTTCTTCTGGTTTCTTAATATCTTTAGCCAAGACTTTCTTCAAGGCTGAGGCATCTGTCCTGAGGAGAAATGATTTATTAATAAGATAAACTGCATATTTGCTGATACAATTCCAAGCAGCTTTTACCTCTCTTTCAATAACAGAATATTTCTGTTCAGTTGGGTTCCAGACACCTGAGGCAAACTGAACTACTTGTTCCTCTTCACCAATCCTTTGTTTCAGAATTCCACCCCAACCAATATTACTGGCATCAGATTCTACAATCTTGAAAGCTTCATCATCTGCAATATATAAAATGGGCAATGATTTTACCTTTGCCTTGATGTCTTGAACTGCTTTGGTGTGCTTCTCTGTCCATGGGGGAGGATTGTTGCCGGTTCTTGGATTAAGCAATTTTCTGTCGCTGGCACAATCTTTGTAAAAACTGCTTACATAATTTAAACATCCAAGAAACCTCTGCAGCTGTGTCTTATCTTTTAAGACATCTGGGAACTTGTCGGCAAACTCAATTGCATGCTGTTGTAAAGATATCTGACCATTAGCAATTTGATGTCCCAAAAATTTGACAGAAGTCTGAAACAATTCCATCTTCTTCTTGCTAAGTACAAGACCATTTCTTCGAACTAACTTCATAAAAATATTTACATGCTTAAAATGGTCATCAAGATTCCTAGAAAAAATTAAAACATCATCTATATATACAATCATCCAATCAAAATATGGTTTGAAAATGTCATCCATAACTTTCTGGAATTTGGATGGAGCATTTTTGAGTCCGAAGGGCATGACATTCCACTCATAATGTCCCGCAGGGACACTGAAAGCAGTTTTGAATTTATCTTCCTCATAAATAGCAACCTGCCAAAATCCAGCTTTTAAATCAAACTTGGAAAATATCTTTGCTCCTGCAATTCTTCTGATTAAGTCTCCTTTATGTGGAATTGGATATGTATCATCTGCTAAGACTGAATTTAGAGGTTTATAGTTTATAACAAGCCTGGGAACTCCTCTAATCTGTTCTGCTCTTTTGTTCACATAGAACCCATAGCAGTTCCAGGGACTAGTGGATTCTCTGATTAAACCTCTGTTAAGCAGTTGCTGAATCTCTTGTTGACACAATATTCTATATTCCTTGCTCATTGGTATTGCTCTACTTTTGCAGGGCTTACCTTTGTATCCTTCTTTGTATGGCAATCTGATTGTATGTTGCTTCCTATGCCAGAAAGCATTGGGCTCTTCTGAGCAACACTTCTTTGCCAATTTTTCTTTAAGTTCTAGAATCCTTTTCTTTACTTGTGGCTGTTTCAGCTGGTCTTCAATTCTCAGCTGGCTCTTCAAATCTTTAAGATCAGTTAGCAAGGATTCTGCTTTGTCCAATTTTTGCATGGCTTGGACCATGGTGGAGACC
Source organism: Pinus taeda (assembly GCA_000404065.3). Taxonomy (NCBI): domain Eukaryota; kingdom Viridiplantae; phylum Streptophyta; class Pinopsida; order Pinales; family Pinaceae; genus Pinus; species Pinus taeda. Next base: position 6,381 of record APFE030476256.1, on the reverse strand, counting down.
CGAGGAGTAGAAACATATGGGAGCTCAATTCTTTTTCTTGTACCCCTGGAAGTGGGTACGGAGATGAAATAACCGGATTTATTTCCCTTCACTCTTGTAGAACCATGTGGTTCTACTGCAGCTAAAAAGACATTACCTAATATGCAATCAACAGGTATGTCTGCAATAGCAAATTTCATGTACACACAATGAGAGTCAAAACATAGAGAAGCTCTAGGGATTTCATATTTGAGCTTTTTGTTCCCTAGTCCAACCACTTCTCTTTCTGCAGAAAACCAAAATCTTGCTGGGATGTTTTTAATGTTCAGAATGTTAATATCAGCACCAGAATCCAGCAATGCAGTCATAAAATATACCTGATCTTGGATACAGATTTTTACCTTTACATGATGTTGTTGATATGTAATGGTAAATAATCGCATATCCTGAAAACCAAAATGTGGATCTGGTCTCCCTTCTGCAATTTCAATTTCATTGTGCTTTGAATCCCAATCTTCTTCTTCTTCTGTTTTGACCATTTTTCCTTTCTGCAATTCTGCTATCTGTGCTTTAATAGCAGAGATTTCTGATTTGAGTTGATGGATTTCTCCGCTCACTTCTCCCAATGTCAGGGATCTTATTTTCCCTGGCTTTTGATGATGCCTTTGAAAAGATTTGGTATTTCTTTCATATGAAACATCAAAAAGGGATTCTATCATTTATGTATTTAATAACACGATAACTCTGTCGGTTTGAAATAAAGAATTCAACTACTATAATTAATATGCATTTTCATAAATGGGAAAAGCTCAATTTATAATTAAGATAAGACAAAACTATTACATGTGCTCATAATAATAATAAAGCCAACTAACTATCTTAACCAGAGGCATGGGTCGATTCCGTGTTGGAAGGAAGAAAACACGAAATCTCCATCGTCTTCGCCCCAAGTTTATTAATTGCATTGTATTATAATATTTCCATCGTCTTAATGTTTGCGCTCAAGTTTGACTTGCGAGAATAAGTTAGTAAATTGCGATTAAATTAAGAAAAATATATTCGTTCTATTACATTTAATACAGCAAAGAGTGTTGTGATTCGTGAAATGCAAATAAGAAAAAGCATGTAGTGCGTTAAGGTCAATGCAAAGAAATTGGGGCGCACGTCAATGCCAGAGTCATCCAAGACCATTTAATAAGGCATATGGTGCGTCAAAGTCAATGCAATGAAGTTACAAGTGTGCGTCACAACACTCGAGTGCATGTGAAATTGCAAGATACGTGTAAAATGTCGACCTCGAGTTGCCGGAAATGATATTATATGAGGGTGGTGTTGTTCAAATGTTGGAAGTTACAGGAGATCTTGGTTCGAATCGGGTGAAATATTTTTTTGAAGGATTATTTTTGTTATTATATTGTTTTGACTAGTTATTAATTTGTTTTATTCTAAAATCTTTATACCTCTTTTTCTATTTCTATAGGTTAATTTTAGAAATTGAATTGTATTATCTTTTCTTATATTTTAATATATTTATTTGAAATTTGATTAATTTACATATTATTATGATTATTAGTTGTACTATCACATTTTTAATTATAAATGTTTCTACACTACTCTGCTCTGCAGCCATGGGATATGCAAAAGCGGGGCTGGCCATTTAATAATATGAGGAATACATTATACGACTCCCAGTCAGAGATTACTTTGGCATGAACATGTATCATATTGCCATTGACTTTGACTTTGGCGTGAACACGTAGCATATTCTTGTAACCATGACCTATTCCCCTGACCTCAATTCGATGATGTGCTCAAAAGGTGCTACGCGCTTTCGCGAAGATTCTACTAGTAATAAATAGATTTGGTTGTTCTTTTTCTCCTCAAAACGAATTCAAATTTCATTTATTTTTTACATTTTCTTTTGGTAAATTAAAATGATATTTTTTTTATAAAATATTTCAATCTAATTTAACATTATTTTTAATCTTTAATATCACATGTAACATGTTTTCATTTTTGATGATGTAAGAGAATAGAAAAAAATACAAATGACATATTGCATGATTAAATTAACTAGGATGATATAATTCATATTCTTATTTATAAATTATTTTAATTGATAAAAATTTTAATTTGATAAATTATTTTTTAATAAATTTTAATGATTTTCATCGCGTCAAAGAAATAAAAAATATAAATCACATATTGCTGATTAAATTAAATATGATGATTAATTCATATTATATTTATTATTATTAACTTTATAGAATTTTTAAATTTAAAATAAATTTAATTATTTCACCCGTCAAAGAATATAAATATAAATGAACTTATTGATGATTAAATTAAGTATATGATATATTCTATTATATTATCAATTATTAATTATAAAGGTTTTAATTTTAAATAATTTGTTCTAAATATTTAGCTAAATAAATTATTTATTTTTAAAATTTAAATAAATAATTTTAAGTATTTAGTTAAAAAAATTATTAGGATTAGAATTTTTGAAATGTATAATTTAAATAAATAATATATAAATAATATTATGATTTTTTTTAATAATTTGAGTAATTGGAGTTATGTTTAGAGGGAAGAAATTAATGACATGATGCACATTAATGTTTTGATGATTATTGTTTAATTTAGCTATATTTAAACTAGGTGGTAGGTATTGGCTATTATGTAATTGTTTAAATTGTTATTTTGAAAAATATTTAAATTGTTTAATTTTAGACTTTTATGATCCATCTTGATTTCGAGGATGTCTTTCTCATTAATCACATTATTGTTTGTCGGTAGATGTGACCACCTAATGTGGTTCATCCTTAGGACAAATTTTGTCTCGATGATGAACCACATTAGATGGTTCAAATTGGATGAAATGATTTTTTTTATAAAATTATTTTTGTTATTTAAATTGTGATTTTGAAGAATATTTAAATTATTTGTGGTGAGCCTTGGTATTGCACCAAGGGTGTTGCAACTCCTAGAGGCTCCTTAACATTATTGTTAGGATATTCCAGGTATTCCCTGGTATGTTGGGGAAATGCTCATGTTCTGAATATAGAATTTGGATTTGGCACCATACTCATGAGTCATGTTCACTTTTATTTGGTTATGGTTTTATTTGGAGCCTCTCAACTTTCCATCCCTCATGCTTTTGGATTGACCACCTATAATCTGAGATTTTTTTTTCATAGATTAAGATTTATTGCTTTCAAACATTAAGATTTATTTTTTTCATGTATTTTCCTATGTGAGAGGTTAAGAGTGATTTTTTTTATTTGCTTTCATATTTAGAAATTAAAAATGGTTGTTTTTGCTTTCATTTCATATCATGTGGTTTTGATTATTCATTTCATAGGATCTTGATTTGATAACACACACATGATCCTTTAGAGTATATTTCATTTCTGAAAGAGTGGTTTTCTTTTCAATTCCTGCAAGTGTGGTTGTTGGGAGTGGGATCCTCCAAGGATAGTTTTGGGGCTAAAAGCCCATGTTTTGGTCAAATTTTGTAATAAAATTGTAAAGACTCTGCATTTTGTGGTCACAGAATGCGTAGGTGTCATAAGTCATAAACTGTTGTCTGCCCTTATTTTTGTAAAGTAAAGTTGATGTAAGAGATCTACCTATGGTCCGCGGACCATGGGATTGTATAAAAAGAGTTAAGATCTAAGTAGTTTTAGAGACATCAATCAATGAAAATATGATGTAAAAGAGTCGTGGCTCTGAAGTAAGAAGTCGAAGTTTTGGGTCATAGCGTATGTGGAGGCTCTACATCGGAATACGCAGAGACCTAGGGTAGAAGTCTACAGCTAAGTGCGTGGAGCCCTACAGTTGTGTGCGCAGGGTGGATAGAGTCTGTAATCACTTGGAAGATATCAATAAAAAAAGTATTATGTAATTTCTATGTCTTTGTTCCGATTGATGCATCTTGTCATTTTATGTATGAATTTCCTTATAATGCTTATGTGATGCGCGAATGTGTAGAATTATGTTGGATAACTGAACGCAACTAAAAATATCAGGTTACGCGATGCTAACTGTGAGTATTTAATAAGATAAGTAAGATCCTTAAGATAACTGGACAATTTCTGCGAAACGTTGCCTTAACAGCGCAAAAGTATCTAAACCGAAGGTTAGCACTGCATGAAGGTCAGTAGTAACCTTTCGCTGAGGTATTGAAGGGAGGAATAAGCAGTTAGGTAGACAAAGCCCTAGAACTAAGTGACCTACGTGAAGGAAAAAATACACAGAATAAAACGACATCACGACCATCTCAGGGTGCAGAAACTTGGTTCCAGCATCCCCCCATACTGCTTCGGGTGAGACTTCGGTCTGCGCTCTGTGGGCTGATGCCAAAAGGGCCAATAGTGTAGGGATTTGTTTGGCTAATTAATGTTGAAAAAATGGTTTCGTTGTCGGGACCAGAATCTGCATAAGAGATGTGTGATATCGTATCACTGGAATCCAACTAAGAAAGAGATCAGAGACTATTGGATAGGAAGATCCACGAATTCGCGACGCAGAAGAACAAAAACCCACGAATGACAAAGGAACAGTGGATAGACAGGTACATGTATACAGAGATCCACGAAATATTTTTTTGCTCCTTTCCAGTTGAGCTATATGAGTGGATCACGAAGCTAGCAAATAGCCAAGAAAGGTGTAAACTTGACGGTCCTATTGTGTGGACCCCAGAGCTATAAGAGGATTTGTAACTGGATTTGCGATCGACACCTTAGTCAGCTATAGCGAGGTGGAGCAGCACTTTTTCAAAGGATCGCAAGGTAAGTACGTTAAATGTTTGAATACCTAGATTAAAATGTTATTGTGTGAAAAATGGGTTATGCAGCTACCTTGATGTTTGGGGCTACGCAAAGCAGAAAAAATTATAGAAACGAAGCAAAAAAGGGTCCTGAATATAGTCCGTTGATTTCCCCTCTGCGAAGTGACGAAGAGGGAAGAACATAGGTTTCTCTGCAAAGTGTTATTCAGTTAATAAGGTAAGGATTCCTGCGAATACCACTTCCAACCACACCACCTCCAACTTCACCACCATCACCTGCGACTTCACTCGTACCACCTCCACCTCCACCGCAGTTCAGTATGGAAAATTCAGTGAAGCTGCCTTTGTTCAAAGGCTTGGGGAATGAGGACTCGGACCAATTCTAGTTTGCTCTAAAAGTTGTATGGGAAGCTTAGGGCATTACATATGATAACATGAAGAAGGCGACATTGATTAGCGCTCTGCAAGATCACACGCTAACCTGGTATATAAAGAAAGCTAATGATAACTCGAATGCTGGAGTGGAAAACATCAGAACAACACTGAATAGAGAATTCAGTAGGCCTAAATCTAAAGCAAAATCTATTGTAGGGTTCAAAGAAATCTCGATGCAGCCAGGTGAGACACCTTTGGGAACTCAATCACAAGTTGAAGTGTACAATCTACAAAGCTAACATGAACTTAATAGATGGACATCATTGTGAGTGGTTTGTGGCTTCGCTCTTGCCACACTTAAGGGTTGCACTGTCATAGCAGAAGATAACAACTCAGGCAGAGGCCTTGGAGATCGCAATGTGGCTGTATGAAACACTGATGTAGGATCCAAATCTGGGGGTTCAGCAAATCCATGCGCAATTGAAAAATATTTTCCTTGAGATGCAAAGCTTGAAGTAGGATAGAACAATTCGACCAGAGGTGCATGAAGAGGTATGGTGTCTGAAATGCAAGGGTTAGGGGCATGACAAAGACCATTGTCCAGTGTTTGCGAACTACCTGGCAGGAGGAGGGCCAATGCCCTTAAGGTCAGAAGCTCAGGTAGGACTGAGCACGGGGCCTACATTATGGTGTGCTATCTGTTAGGTGGCAAGAAAACATGCCATGGATAACTGCCATCTGTTGCAGAAGTTTGTACAGACACCACAACAACTATTCTGCAACTTTTGTAGGTCAGTAGGGCATGATGAGAGTAATTGTAGGAGTTATGAATTGATGATGGATAGAACTCCTGCCCATAGGGTTCAGGCCAAAATGTGGCCCCCTGACCAAAGCGTGGGGATGGCACGGATAGGATTTCAGGGGCACGGATGAGTCTAAGGCAGGGTATGACCTGACATAGTTCGGGGACAATTGATTTGCTACAATTGCGGAGGACCAAGACATTATGCCCGTGATTGTACTAACCCAACACGTCCATCGTGCAAGTATTGCACTCTATTTGATCATGAAACGGAAGACTGTCCTACACTGATAGCAAGGATACCTGACAAAGGGGCACTTCCACTGCAACCTACTTAGAACTTGTAGATGGTGAGGTCTAATCCATGCGAAGAGGATCCGAACGTGAATATAGTGCTCCAAAGTGGAATCACAATAGGAGATGACAAGGG